>JAJGQC010000553.1:0-42342 GCA_021014325.1 Plazaster borealis
ACAAATATCATATCAAAGACTTTTTACAGTCTTCCAACCCCAGGAAAGCAGGTCCTTATTCCAGAAACGATATCCAATAATAGGGTAATCTTATCAATAGTGACAGTAGAAGCTTGATTCAAGATTTCCATTTGTTTTCCTTTGGGTTTTTTTTTTTTTTTGGTTTAGATTCTTGGGGGGGGGTGGGGAGACATGGACAATTAACTCACTTCTATCCAGATGTATTTACTGTCCAGGTCTACAACAGAACAGCACAGCATAAAGAGTGAATCTTCACAGTTTCCACCACACCCTACAGATCTGTACAAACCATTCCTCATGATGTCACCTGTAAATCAACAAAAAAAAACAATAGTTCTATTCTACAGTTTAGAGTGCAATCCTAGCAATTTCAACAATTTTGTAAAAAACATATGCAGCTAAAACCTAAATAACACATGGGAGGAAAATAAATCAGTTTTAAGTTGGTTCTTCTTAGTGGCAGTGAAAAAAGTTGGCTTCCCTAATATAGCACATCATAAAACTTGTTCCACATTTTAGGAAAAAATCTTATGTGGATTCTTAAACAAAAACATGATTTCACATAAAAGCGGAAACCAAAAAAGCCTGGCACAGGCTATCTAACATAAGGCCAATGTCCTAGAAGTTTTAGCCTCTAAAGATATGATTAACAATTGGTCCAAGTGTGACAATTCATGATACACAATTTGAATCTTTACAAAGAGAAATATCACTTTCAAATTTTCCATAGGTGTACCTGGTGATATGAATAGTTAAGAGCACATGCTCATGGTCACGATTTTCACTCCTTTTCATGGATACCTGGATACAGTGACAGGTTATTCGAGCAATAGTCAGTTGGGTGGTTCCAGTCCGTACTAAATTTGAGTCAGTCATCAAACAGCCAACCTAAAAATAAATATCAAATTCAACTAAGAACAGAAGAAGATTTTGATATTACTATAATAAGGCTTTATAATATTGCAATTGTTGAAGTGGCTTCTTTATCTAAACTGCCTGTGATACTTCCCACTGATATGTAAGAGTATTCATTTAATACCTTGCCTAAGTACATAAGCAATACCTAGAAAATAAAATTGCAAATAGTCCTTTTCACTCGCGGTTCAGTGATGCATCTGATCTCTTCAAGCGTCACTCTCTCGAACACTATACTCTCTCTGGATGATGTCTTCGATGATCGTTAGCAGTACACTGTGTCAATTCCAGTCATTTAGAATACCCTGGAGAAACAAAAATCAGGGAGTCGGGTTGTAGAGTTGTAAACCTTCTCATTACATGCAAACAGGCTCATTTTGCAAAGAAGATGCATTCCTCAGGTCTCACAAAAAGTCAGGCAGAATTAATTAAAAAAAAAGTCAAAGTTTTGCAGAGTTGTGAAACATGTATTTCAAACAACAAACAAAATCATTTGGAATGTTGAAACACAAATATCACAATGAAAGGACTCCTTACAGTTTCCTACTCTATAGCAAGAGCAATCTGTATCCAGAAATGCACAGATTAGAATGAGGACTTATTTATAGTGACAGGTAACGCACTTTAACAATTCAACATTTTGTTTTCTTTTTAATTTTGTTTGTTTGGTTCTATTTCTTGTGAGGGGAGCACTGTACAGCAACATCACTTCTATCTACTTATTTATGGTCCAGGTCGACAACAGAACACAGCATAAAAAGAGTGAATTCTTCATACTTTTCGATATGGCAATTGCAAGAGTCGGAATGAAATTATTCCTCTACTGCATGTCACCTGGAATCCAATCAGAAACAATATCCATTTAAGATTCTGGTTCGAGGTGGAATCCTTAACAATTTCAACAAATTTTGTAAAAAACATATAGCTAAAATCTTAATAACATGGGAGGAAAATAAATCAGTTTTGAGTTGGTTCTTGGTTGTGGCAGAAATTTGAAAGTGGCTTCCTGAATATAGCACCGAGGCAACGTGTTGAATATTTAAGGGGGAAAAAAGGATATGGCGGATTTTAAACAAAAATATGATTTCACATAATATAAATAGAAACGTCTTACATGCCATTGTTAACATAAGGCCACTTATCCGTGTCAAAATAATCCATGGATTAAAGTGGGTGTTTTAGAAGGTGCGGCAGTTCACTGCACACAATTTCAACTCCAAAAGAAGAAATATCACCTTGAATTTCAAGAGGTGTACCTGGTGATGAAGATGTCAGATACATGCCAACTGCCACCACTCCCACTTCTCTCTTTTCATGGTCCCTGGAGACAGTGAGCCAGGTGGAATTTCGAAGCAAGTCAGTTGGGTGAGTTTTCCAGCCGTTGTTATTACATCAAACATATCAACCTAAATTGCATCAAATTTAAACTTCAAGAACAGAAACAATTTTGAATTAAATATGGCTTCAATAAGATTGGAATTAATTGTCAGTCCTCTTATTGAAACTGCTTGTGATATTTTCAACTGACCCCAAGAAGATCCATCAAGACCTTGCCTATAGTACACATACAGAATTAAGAGAAAGCAAGTGGATCTCAGTACTCCTTTGCTTGATTCAGTGCTACTATTTACTCATCCAAGGCGTCTACTCGCTTTAAACACTCAGATCTCTGTATGTCTTTATGATTTTTTAGCAGTACACTGTGTCAAATTCAGTCATCGAGAGATACCTGGAAAAACAAAAGTCAAAGTTGTAAGAGTTGTAAACCTTCTCCTTAACATGCAAAGAACATTGTTTTGCAAAAGACTACTTCCCAGGTTCTCACAAAAAGTCAGAGCAAATCTATGAAAAAAAAGTCAAACTTTCCAGAGTCTGTGAAACATGTTTTATAATAAAAAAAATCATTTTGGAATCTTGAAAACAAATATCATATCAAAGAGATCTTCAATAGTTTCCAACTCATAGCAACTTGTCTGTATCAAAATGCAGATCTGGCACAATAGGACTTATATATATTGACAGGGCAACTCACTTTAACACAATTCAACATTTGTTTTTCTTTTTAAGTGTTTTTTTGGTTTATTTCTTGGGGGTGAGGAGACACAATACTTAACTCACTTTTATTGATTATGATTTATGGTCCAGGTTGACAACAGAACACAGACATAAAAAAGAGTGAATCTTCACAGTTCCCATGGATTTTTTAACCGATAGTTGTACGAAATTTATTCTCCTCATGATGTCACCTGGAATTTTCAATCAGAAACATAATTTGATTTTACAGTTTAGGCTGGATCCTTGCAGCTCCAAATATTTTAAAAAAACACATATAGCTAAAATTAATAACATGGGAGGAAATAAAAACTCCAGGAAGTTTCAGTTGGTTCTTGTTGGTGGCAGAAGTGAAAGAGGCTTCCCTAATATATGCACCATAAGCTTGTTCCACATATTTAGGGAAAAAATCTCAACTGGCTACTTCAAACAAAAACAATGATTTCACATAAATATAAAAACTAAAGTCATACTTTTGGGCTATTGAACATAAGGCCAATGTTGGTGTCTTTCAAGGAATGATTAAGATTGGTTTGAGTGGTGAGCAGTTCATGCACACAATTTCAAACTCAAAGAAATAAATATTACCTTCCAATTCCTATAGGTGTACCTGGTGATATGGAAGATGTAGAGATATGCAAATGCCGACTACACTTCACTCTCCTTCGCTGGTCCACCTAGATACAGTGCACAGGCTCATTCGAGCAAGTCGAGTTGGGTGGGTTCCAGTCGATGTCCAAGCCAAAGCCATCATAACACAGCCAACCTAAATATATATCTAAATTCAACTGGAAAAGAACAGAAAGATTTCCAATTAAATATGGCTTTATAAGATTTTAACTGTTAGTCTTCTTTATTGAAACTGCCTGCCAATATTTTGAACTGACTAAAGAGATATTCATCAAGACCTTGCCTAGTACATACAGAATTAAGAAACAAAGTTTATACTCCTTCCCTTGATTCAGTAGTATGCATTTACTCTCAAGGCTGTCAGATTTCAACATTATATCTCTGGATGCTCTTCATGTAGTCGTTAATTTGTTAGCAGTACACTGTCAATTCCAGCCATTTGCAATACCCTGCAAAATAACAAAAATCAAGTTCTAAAACTGTAAAACTGCTTCTCTTTAACATGCTAGAACATTGTGTTGGCAAAGGGAGCATCACATTCTAGTTCACCAAAAGTCAATAGTAATTAATGAAAAAAATGAAACTTTTAATAGTTTGTAAAAGCATGTTTTCCAACAAACAAAATCATTTTAAATGTTGAAAACAAATATCAGTATCAAAAGGTTCACAGTTTCCAGTTAGGATAGCAACAATCTGTATCCAAAATGATAATCAGAATAGGAAGTTATTTATAGCGAATGAACAAAGCTTATTTTAAATATTCCAACATTTGTTTTCTTTTAAGTTGTTTTTTGTCTCATTTCTTGGGGGAGACATGTATACACCTTAAAAGTTGACTTCATCTATTGATGTACATTATGGTCCAAAGGTCCACAGCAGAATAGTACAGTATATATAAGAGTGAATCTCCAGCAGTTCCCATGGTCTGCAATAGTCTAAAGTGTTAAAATTATTCCTCACTGATGCCATGGGTAGGAAATCAATCAAAAACATTATTTGATTAGTACAGCTTTAGGTGGATCCCACAATTTCAACAATTTTGTAAAAACATATAGCTAAAAAATTAATAACATGGGAAGGAAATTAAATCAGTTTTTGGGAGTTGGGTTCCTTGCATTGGTGGCAAAAGCTTAAAGTGGCTTCCTAATATAGCAGCACTCAGGGCAACGCTTGTTCCACATTTTAGGGGAAAACATATCGTATGTGGACTTTAAACAAAAAAGCCACTATGAGTTTACCACATAACAGCAAACGAAAGTCTTACAGGCTATCTAACACATAAGGCCAAATGTTGGTGTCTCCAGGAGACATGATTAAGATTGGTTTGAGTTTGACAGTTCATGTAAACAATTTCAACTCAAGAAATAAAATATCACCTCCAAATTTCCATGGGTGTACCTGGTGATAATGAGTCAATGTAGAGGACATGTGCATGCCACTGATTTCACTCACTCTCCCACTGGTCCTGCTGGATAGGAAGTGCATGGCTCATTCCAGTAAGTCAAGTTGAGGGTGGGTTTCAAGTCCTTGTTCATCTAGTCACAGCTCATTAATACAAACGACCAACTGTAAATAATATCAAATTCAACTAAGAACAGAAAGCATTTCCAAATCAAATATGGCTTTAGGAAGATTGGAATTGTTAGTCCTTCTTCCATCACTAAACTTTGCCTCGCCAGTATTCTGGCTGCTGGCGACTGAAAGTCATTCATCATCAAGATGCTGCCTTGCCTACAATATAGTACATAATACAAATTAAGAAAATATAATTGAAATACTCCTGTAATTTGATTCAGTGATGCATTTGCCCATACTCCTTTAAAGGCGTCACTCTTCAACACCAAGACTCTCTCTGGATGGTCTTCATGTGATCGTGAGCAGTACACTGTGACAATTCCAGTCATCGAGGGCAATGCCACCTGGAAAAAAACAAAAGTCAAAGTTGTAAGAGTTGTAAACCTTCTCCTTAACATGCAGAGCATTCTTGTTTTTAGACTAGGGGCATCCTAGTAACTCCACAAAAAGTCAGTAGCAGCACTTATGAAAAAAAGATCAAACTTTCAGAGTTGTGAAACATGTTTTATAAACAAGCAAAAATCATTTGGAATGGTGAGAAACAATATCCATATATCAAAGGTCTTCACAGTTTTTCACCAACTTCCAGATGTAACAATCTGTATTGCCAAAATGCAGATCAGGAAGATAGGGACTCCCATATTTATAGTGACAGGGCAACATTTTAACAATTCTAACATTTGTCTTTCTTTTAAGTTGTTTTTTGTTTGTTTATTTCTTAGGGGAGGGGAGCACGACACCTTAACTCACTTCTATGATGTATTTATGGGGTCAGGTCTGACAACAGAACACAGCATAAGAGTGAATCTTCACAGTTCCATGGATTGCAACAGTCTGTACCAAATCATTCCTCATGATGTCACCTGAAATCAATCAAAAACATAATTTGATTCTACAGTTTAGGTGGATCCTACAATTTCAACAATTTTGAAAAAAAACATATAGCTAAAATTAATAACGTGGCAGGAGAAATAAATCAGTTTGAGTTGGTTCTTGTTGGTTGATGGCAGTGAAAGCTTCCCTAATATAGCACCAGGCAACTTGTTCCACATTTAGTGGGAAAATCTATGTGGATTCTAAACAAAACATGATTTCATATAACAGCAAAACTAAAGACATACAGGCTATCTAACATAAGGCCAATGTTGGTGTCTTCAAAGATATGATTAAGATTGGTTTGAGTGTGACAGTTCATGCACAAAATTTCAACTCCAAAGAATAAATATCACCTTCAAATCCCATAGGGTACCTGGTGATATGAAGATGTAGATACATGCCATGCCATGATTTCACTCCTCTTCATGGTCCCTGGATACAGTGACAGGTCATTCAGAGCAAGTTAGTTGGGTGGTTTAGTCGTCAGTCATCAAACAGCCAACCTAAGTACATCAAACACAACTAAGAACAGAAAGATTTTGAATTAAATACGGCTTTATAAGATTGGAATTGTTAGTCTTCTTTATCTAAACTGCTTGTGATATTTTCAACTGACTGAGAGTATTCATCAAGACCTTGCCTAGTACATACAAAATTAAAAACAAAATTGGATACTCCTTTCCTTGATTCAGTGATGCATTTATCTCCAAGGCGTCACTCTTCAACACCAGATCTCTCTGGATGTCTTCATGATCGTTAGCAGTACACTGTGTCAATTCCAGTCATCGAGATACCCTGGAGAAACAAAAATCAAAGTTGTAGAGTTTTAAACCTTCTCCTTAACATGCAAGAACATTGTTTTGGAAGAGCTCCATCCCAGGTTCTCACAAAAAGTCCAGAGCAATGTATGAAAAATAGGTGACACTTTGAAAGTTGTGAAACATCTTGTACAAGCAAACAAAATCAGAGTACATGTAGGTAGCTCAGTAGTATTGAAACAATGATAAGTTTCACAATAAATATTGATTTATTTAGCACCCTGGAAGAGCCACCCCAAGGTTGCTCTTCCCAAAATGCTTAATACTAAAATGCATTTACCAAGTTGTAAGATTTCAACATAGTCTACATGTATTCAGAAGATCATCACAACTGTGGGTGGGTGAGTTTGATTATAATTTGTTCTGGTTTCTTTCTCAAAGATTTTTTGAGAGTAAATAATTCTCATCGTCTAGTTTGTTCCCATTAATCAAACCATCGAGAACTTATGAATTTTTGTCAAACTTTGGTGATCACATTCCAGAGGAAACAACAGAAAATAGTTTATGTTTTGTCAGGGATTGAGTGCATGATTATCAATTGCACTAATTTTGATTGGGCATTCAAAATAAGCCACATGAGGTCTTCAAAGGCACTTTCCTTGATATAGTATTACAGTAAGGAAACATTTCTCCATGAGGACTGCAGCTAATTTAATCAGTGAGCTTTCAGATTCAGACTAAGTCAATAATAACCAATCCCTTACTTTAATTTCTTGAGTCATATCTTACCTTGAAACTTGCATCCTCATACCATGAGACACATTCATCCAAGGTTTTCCATCTGATAGCAATCTGTACCCAAATGATTCCTTGTGACATCACCTGTACATGAAGAATCACTCAATAAGTGCATTCAAATCAACAAATTAACTCCAAATTAATTTCAATCGCTACTTTTCATTAACAGATAATAATAATAATAATTTGTTCAATTATATAGCGCAATTCCGATATAATTTTGCTCAATTGCGCTGAACAATCAAATATTAATAAAAAATACAATAAAATACATTTAAAAATATACCCATATGCGCTATTACACACATTAAAATGAGAGTGGTAGCAGCAATAAAATTACTTTAAAAATGAACAATTAAAATTTCAATAAACTTTACCACAATCAAAAAGAAGATTAAAACCAATATAAAATACAATGAAGTAACAACAAAATCAGTAAAAGGCCAACTTGAAAAGCTGAGTTTTTAACATAGACTTGAAGTTATCAGCATTGTTAGCTCTCCTAATGTTAATTGGGAGGGCATTCCAGAGATAGGGGCAGCATTAACAAAAGCACGATCCCCAAGGGTAACTTTGTTACGGCGAAAAGGGTAGCCCAGGAGAGTGTAATCATAAGAACTATGAAGATTGTAACGAGATGAGGGATTCTTAATGATAAGTTGGCTCAGGAAAACTGGAGCTAAACCATAAAAACATTTATAAGTCAACAACAGAATTTTAAAATTAATCCTAAACCTCACTGGAAGCCAATGACGATCCACCATTAGTGGAGTAACATGGCAAAACTTATAAGACCTAAAAAACAAGTTGGCGCAGGCATTCTGTACTCGTTGAAGATGATTAATTCTGACAGTCAGGTAAGCCATATAAAAGGCTATTACAGTAATCTAAACGACTGGAAATTAAAGCATGAATCAAGGTTTCAGTACACTTAGTGGACAGGTGTTTTTACGTCTGATGTTATGTAAAAAATAAATGCACTTTATTATTATTAATTATAATTATTACACACCTCCATTGATGTCTTCATGGTCCTGGGATGGCATGTGTAGTTCGCATTAGACTTCGTATTTCCAAGGAATACTTGTACTTGCTCATAGGCAGATGGTTCGGCATTTCACCATTGCAGTAAATAAAAGACAAATAAATACAATCAGAAATCACAATCGAAACAGAATTCCATTTAGTTTGGGATTATTTGAGGTGCATGAAAATGGTGTGAAGTGTTTGTTCACCTGACCCAGTGACTGATGAACGATGATGATGCGAAGTTATTGGTGATGGATTAAAATGTGACATGAAGATGAAAAACACAAGGATTATGAAGCAATGGTGACTAATAACAATTTAAAGGTGTGTCAAGTAGATCAGTACTTTAGAAAAAGATTGTTGAAGTTCAGAAATAACCTTACCTTGGTTACATTGATGCTCCACAAGCTGACCAGTCAGAGGCTATTCAACACAGGAGTCGTGGTTACAGGGTCTGTCCTGAGAAAGCATGTGTAGATGAGAAGGACTCAATCCCAGGTTCCCACACTCAGTTACTGCCATGTATGAAAAAAGGTGAAATTTTCAGAGTTGTGAAACATGTTTTATAAACAGACAAATCACTCAATCAAGGTGGTTTAGTATACGGCAGTCACAGTCATCAAACAGCCAAACTTAATAACATAAAACACAATGACGAACATGAAGACTCTAAATTAAAGATGGCATTTGGAATGTTGAACAAAATATACCATCAAGGTCTTCACAGTTTACAACTATTAGCAACAATATGTATCCAAAATGCAGATCAGAGTAGTGACTTATTTACAGTGACAGTGCAACTTATTTTAACAATTAAACATTTGCTGTTTTTGAGGGGTTTTCGGGGTGGGGGCGGATCGACACCTTAACTCACCTCCATTGATGTATTTATGGTCGAGGTTGACAACAGATCACAGCATGAGTGAATCTTTACAGTACCAAATCATTCCACATGATGTCACCTGGAAATCAATCAATTGAACATAATTTGATTCCACAATTCACGTGGATCCCTACAATTTCAACAATTTTGTAAAACATATAGCTAAAATTAATAACATGGGAGGAAAATAAATCAGTTTTGAGTTGGTTCTTGTTGGTGGCAGTAAAGGGCTTCCCTAATATAGCACCAGGCAACTAGTTCCACATTTTAGGGGAAAAAATCTATGTGGATTCTAAACAAAAACATGATTTCACATAACAGCAAAACCAAAGTCATACAGGCTATCTAACATAAGGCCAATGTTGGTGTCTCCAAAGATATGATTAAGATTGGTTTGAGTGTGACAGTTCATGCACACAATTTCAACTCCAAAGAATAAATATCACCTTCAAATTCCATAGGTGTACCTGGTGATATGAAGATGTAGATACATGCCATGCCATGATTTCACTCCTCTTCATGGTCCCTGGATACAGTGACAGGTCATTCCGAGCAAGTCAGTTGGGTGGTTCAGTCGATGTCGAGTCAGTCATCAAACAGCCAACCTAAATAATCTCAAATTCAACTAAGAACAGAAAGATTTTGAATTAAATATGGCTTTATAAGATTGGAATTGTTAGTCTTCTTTATCTAAACTGCCTGTGACATTTTCAACTGACTAAGAGTATTCATCAAGACCTTGCCTAGTACATACAGAATTAAGAAACAAAATTGGATACTTCTTTCCTTGATTCAGTGATGCATTTATCTCCAAGGCGTCACTCTTCAACACCAGATCTCTCTCGATGTCTTCAAAATCATTAGCAGTACACTGTGTCAATTCCAGTCATCGAGATACCCTGGAATAACAAAAATCAAAGTTGTAAGAGTTGTAAACCTTCTCCTTAACATGCAAGAACATTGTGTTGCAGAGACTACATCCAGGTTCTCACAAAAAGTCAGAGCAACGTATGAAAAAAGTCAAACTTTTAGAGTTGTGAAACATGTTTTACAAACAAACAAAATCATTTGGAATGTTGAAAACAAATATCATATCAAAGGTCTTCACAGTTTCCAACTGATAGCAACAATCTGTATCCAAAATGCAGATCAGAATAGGGACTTATTTATAGTGACAGGGCAACTTATTTTAACAATTCAACATTTGATTTCTTTTTAATTTTGTTTGTTTGTTTATTTGTTGGGGGAGACACGACACCTTAACTCACTTCTATTGATGTATTTATGGTCCAGGTTGACAACAGAACACAGCATAAGAGTGAATCTTCACAGTTCCCATGGATTGCAACAGTCTGTACCAAATCATTCCTCATGATGTCACCTGGAATTCAATCAGAAACATAATTTGATTCTACAGTTTAGGTGGATCCTTACAATTTCAACAATTTTGTAAAAAAAACATATAGCTAAAATTAATAACATGGGAGGAAAATAAATCAGTTTTGAGTTGGTTCTTGTTGGTGGCAGTGAAAGTGGCTTCCCTAATATAGCACCAGGCAACTTGTTCCACATTTCAGGGGGAAAATATATATGTGGATTCTAAACAAAAATATGATTTCACATAACAGCAAAACCAAAGCCTTACAGGCTATCTAACATAAGGCCAATGTTGGTGTCTCCAAAGATATGATTAAGATTGGTTTGAGTTTGACAGTTCATGCACACAATTTCAACTCCAAAGAATAAATATCACCTTCAATTTCCATAGGTGTACCTGGTGATATGAAGATGTAGATACATGCCATGATTTCACTCTTCATGGTCCCTGGATACAGTGACAGGTCATTCGAGCAAGTCAGTTGGGTGGTTCAGTCGATGTCGAGTCAGTCATCAAACAGCCAACCTAAATAATATCAAATTCAACTAAGAACAGAAAGATTTTGAATTAAATATGGCTTTATAAGATTGGAATTGTTAGTCTTCTTTATCTAAACTGCCTGTGATATTTTCAACTGACTAAGAGTATTCATCAAGACCTTGCCTATAGTACATACAGAATTAAGAAAACAAAATTGGATACTCCTTTCCTTGATTCAGTGATGCATTTATCTCCAAGGCGTCACTCTTCAACACCAGATCTCTCTCGATGTCTTCATGATCGTTAGCAGTACACTGTGTCAATTCCAGTCATCGAGATACCCTGGAAAACAAAAGTCAAAGTTGTAGAGTTGTAAACCTTCTCCTTAACATGCAAGAACATTGTTTTGCAGACTACTTCCCAGGTTCTCACAAAAGTCAGAGCAACATATGAAAAAAGTCAAACTTTCAGAGTTGTTAAACATGTTTTATAAACAAAAAAAATCATTTGGAATCTTGAAAACAAATATCATATCAAAGGTCTTCACAGTTTCCAACTGATAGCAACAATCTGTATCCAAAATGCAGATCACAATAGGGACTTATATATAGTGACAGGGCAACTTATTTTAACAATTCAACATTTGTTTTCTTTTTAAGTTGTTTTTGTTTGTTTATTTCTTGGGGACACGACACCTTAACTCACTTCTATTGATGTATTTATGGTCCAGGTTGACAACAGAACACAGCATAAGAGTGAATCTTCACAGTTCCCATGGATTGCAACAGTCTGTACCAAATCATTCCTCATGATGTCACCTGGAATTCAATCAGAAACATAATTTGATTCTACAGTTTAGGTGGATCCTTACAATTTCAACAATTTTGTAAAAAACATATAGCTAAAATTAATAACATGGGAGGAAAATAAATCAGTTTTGAGTTGGTTCTTGTTGGTGGCAGTAAAAGGGGCTTCCTAATATAGCACCAGGCAACTAGTTCCACATTTTAGGGAAAAAAAAATCTGTGTGGATTCTAAACAAAAACATGATTTCATATAACAGCAAAACCAAAGTCATACAGGCTATCTAACATAAGGCCAATGTTGGTGTCTTCAAAGGTATGATTAAGATTGGTTTGAGTGTGACAGTTCATGCACATAATTTCAACTCCAAAGAATAAATATCACCTTCAAATCCCACAAGGGTACCTGGTGATATGAAGATGTAGATACATGCCATGCCATGATTTCACTCCTCTTCATGGTCCTGGATACAGTGACAGGTCATTCAGAGCAAGTTAGTTGGGTGGTTTAGTCGTCAGTCATCAAACAGCCAACCTAAATTACATCAAACACAACTAAGAACAGAAAGATTTTGAATTAAATACGGCTTTATAAGATTGGAATTGTTAGTCTTCTTTATCTAAACTGCTTGTGATATTTTCAACTGACTAAGAGTATTCATCAAGACCTTGCCTAGTACATACAAAATTAAGAAACAAAATTGGATACTCCTTTCCTTGATTCAGTGATGCATTTATCTCCAAGGCGTCACTCTTCAACACCAGATCTCTCTGGATGTCTTCATGATCGTTAGCAGTACACTGTGTCAATTCCAGTCATCGAGATACCCTGGAGAAACAAAAATCAAAGTTGTAAGAGTTTTAAACCTTCTCCTTAACATGCAAGAACATTGTTTTGGAAGAGACTCCATCCCAGGTTCTCACTATGAAAAATAGGTGACACTTTGAAAGTTGTGAAACATCTTGTACAAGCAAACAAAATCAGAGTACATGTAGGTAGCTCCAGTAGTATTGAAGCAATGATAAGTTTCACAATAAATATTGATTTATTTAGCACCTGGAAGAGCCACCCCAAGGTTGCTCTTCCCAAAATGCTAACACTAAAAATGCATTTACCAAGTTGTAAAGATTTCCAACATAGTCTACATGTATTACGAAGATCATCACAACTGTGGGTGGGTGAGTTTACGATTATAATTTGTTCTGGTTTCTTTCTCAAAGATTTTTTGAGAGTCAAATAATTCTCATCGTCTAGTTTGTTCCCATTAATCAAACCATCGAGAACTTATGAATTTTTGTCAAACTTTGGTGATCACATTCAGAGGAAACAACAGAAAATAGTTTATGTTTTGTCAGGGATTGAGTGCATGATTATCAATTGCACTAATTTTGATTGGGCATTCAAATAAGCCACATGAGGTCTTCAAAGGCACTTTCCTTGATATAGTATAACAGTAAGGAAACATTTCTCCATGAGGACTGCAGCTAATTTAATCAGTGAGCTTTCAGATTCAGACTAAGTCAATAATAACCAATCCCTTACTTTAATTTCTTAAGTCATATCTTACCTTGAAACTTGCATCCTCATACCATGAGACACATTCATCAAGGTTTTCCATCTGATAGCAATCTGTACCCAAATGATTCCTTGTGACATCACCTGTACATGAAGAATCACTCAATAAGTGCATTCAAATCAACAAATTAACTCCAAATTAATTTCAATCGCTACTTTTCATTAACAGATAATAATAATAATAATTTATTCAATTATATAGCGCAATTCCGATATAATTTTGCTCAATTAGCTGAACAATCAAATATTAATAAAAATACAATAAAATACATTTAAAAATATACCCATATGCGCTATTACACACATTAAAATGAGAGTGGTAGCAGCAATAAAATTACTTTAAAAATGAACAATTAAAATTTCAATAAACTTTACCACAATCAAAAGAAGATTAAAACCAATATAAAATACAATGAAGTAACAACAAAATCAGTAAAAGGCCAACTTGAAAGCTGAGTTTTAACATAGACTTGAAGTTATCAACATTGTTAGCTCTCCTAATGTTAATTGGGAGGGCATTCCAGAGGGTAGGGGCAGCATTAACAAAGCACGATCCCCAAGGGTAGCTTTGTTACGGCGAAAAGGGTAGCCCAGGAGAGTGTAATCATAAGAACTATGAAGATTGTAACGAGATGAGGGATTCTTAATGATAAGTTGGCTCAGGTAAACTGGAGCTAAACCATAAAAACATTTATAAGTCAACAACAGAATTTTAAAATTAATCCTAAACCTCACTGGAAGCCAATGACGATCCACCATTAGTGGAGTAACATGGCAAAACTTATAAGACCTAAAAACAAGTTGAGCGCAGGCATTCTGTACTCGTTGAAGATGATTAATTCTGACAGTCAGGTAAGCCATATAAAAGGCTATTACAGTAATCTAAACGACTGGAAATTAAAGCATGAATCAAGGTTTCAGTACACTTAGTGGACAGGTGTTTTTACGTCTGATGTTATGTAAAAAATAAAATGCACTTTATTATTATTAATTATAATTATTACACACCTCCATTGATGTCTTCATGGTCCTGGGATGGCATGTGTAGTTCGCATTAGACTTCGTATTTCCAAGGAATACTTGTACTTGCTCATAGGCAGATGGTTCGGCATTTCACCATTGCAGTAAATAAAAGACAAATAAATACAATCAGAAATCACAATCGAAACAGAATTCCATTTAGTTTGGGATTATTTGAGGTGCATGAAAATGGTGTGAAGTGTTTGTTACGTGACCCAGTGACTGATGAACGATGATGATGCGAAGTTATTGGTGATGGATTAAAATGTGACATGAAGATGAAAAACACAAGCATTATGAAGCAATGGTGACTAATAACAATTTAAAGGTGTGTCCAAGTAGATCAGTACTTTAGAAAAGATTGTTGAAGTTCAGAAATAACCTTACCTTGGTTACATTGATGCTCCACAAGCTGACCAGTCAGAGGCTATTCAACACAGGAGTCCGGTGGTTACAGGGTCTGTCCTGAGAAAGCATGTGTAGATGAGAAGGACTCAATCCCAGGTTCCCACACTCAGTTACTGCCATGTATGAAAAAGGTGAAATTTTCAGAGTTGTGAAACATGTTTTATAAACAGACAAAATCACTCCATCAAGGTGGTTTAGTATACGGCAGTCACAGTCATCAAACAGCCAAACTTAATAACATAAAACACAATGATGAACATGAAGACTCTAAATTAAAGATGGCATTTGGAATGTTGAACAAAAATATACCATCAAGGTCTTCACAGTTTCCAACTATTAGCAACAATCTGTATCCAAAATGCAGATCAGAGTAGTGACTTATTTACAGTGACAGTGCAACTTATTTTAACAATTAAACATTTGCTGTTTTTGAAGTTTTTTCGGGGTGGGGGGCGGATCGACACCTTAACTCACCTCCATTGATGTATTTATGGTCGAGGTTGACAACAGATCACAGCATGAGAGTGAATCTTTACAGTACCAAATCATTCCACATGATGTCACCTGGAAATCAATCAATTGAACATAATTTGATTCCACAATTTACGTGGATCCCTACAATTTCAACAATTTTGTAAAACATATAGCTAAAATTAATAACATGGGAGGAAAATAAATCAGTTTTGAGTTGGTTCTTGTTGGTGGCAGTAAAAGGGCTTCCCTAATATAGCACCAGGCAACTAGTTCCACATTTTAGGGAAAAAATCTATGTGGATTCTAAACAAAAACATGATTTCACATAACAGCAAAACCAAAGTCATACAGGCTATCTAACATAAGGCCAATGTTGGTGTCTTCAAAGATATGATTAAGATTGGTTTGAGTGTGACAGTTCATGCACACAATTTCAACTCAAAGAATAAATATCACCTTTAAATTCCATAGGTGTACCTGGTGATATGAAGATGTAGATACATGCCATGCCATGATTTCACTCCTCTTCATGGTCCCTGGATACAGTGACAGGTCATTCCGAGCAAGTCAGTTGGGTGGTTCAGTCGATGTCCGAGTCAGTCATCAAACAGCCAACCTAAATAATATCAAATTCAACTAAGAACAGAAAGATTTTGAATTAAATATGGCTTTATAAGATTGGAATTGTTAGTCTTCTTTATCTAAACTGCCTGTGACATTTTCAACTGACTAAGAGTATTCATCAAGACCTTGCCTAGTACATACAGAATTAAGAAACAAAATTGGATACTTCTTTCCTTGATTCAGTGATGCATTTATCTCCAAGGCGTCACTCTTCAACACCAGATCTCTCTCGATGTCTTCAAAATCATTAGCAGTACACTGTGTCAATTCCAGTCATCGAGATACCCTGGAATAACAAAAATCAAAGTTGTAAGAGTTGTAAACCTTCTCCTTAACATGCAAGAACATTGTGTTGCAAGAGACTACATCCCAGGTTCTCACAAAAAGTCAGAGCAACGTATGAAAGAAGTCAAACTTTTAGAGTTGTGAAACATGTTTTACAAACAAACAAAATCATTTGGAATGTTGAAAACAAATATCATATCAAAGGTCTTCACAGTTTCCAACTGATAGCAACAATCTGTATCCAAAATGCAGATCAGAATAGGGACTTATTTATAGTGACAGGGCAACTTATTTTAACAATTCAACATTTGTTTTCTTTTTAAGTGTTTTTTTTGGGTTTATTTCTTGGGGGTGTGGGGGGAGACACGACACCTTAACTCACTTCTATTGATGTATTTATGGTCCAGGTTGACAACAGAACACAGCATAAGAGTGAATCTTCACAGTTCCCATGGATTGCAACAGTCTGTACCAAATCATTCCTCATGATGTCACCTGGAAATCAATCAAAAACATAATTTGATTCTACAGTTTAGGTGGATCCCTACAATTTCAACAATTTTGTAAAAAAACATATAGCTAAAATTAATAACATGGGAGGAAAATAAATCAGTTTTGAGTTGGTTCTTGTTAGTGGCATTGAAAGCGGCTTCCCTAATATAGCACCAGGCAACTTGTTCCACATTTTAGGGGGAAAAAATCTATGTGGATTCTAAACAAAAACATGATTTCACATAACAGCAAAACTAAAGTCATACAGGCTATCTAACATAAGGCCAATGTTGGTGTCTTCAAAGATATGATTAAGATTGGTTTGAGTGTGACAGTTCATGCACACAATTTCAACTCCAAAGAATAAATATCACCTTCAAATCCCATAAGGGTACCTGGTGATATGAAGATGTAGATACATGCCATGCCATGATTTCACTCCTCTTCATGGTCCCTGGATACAGTGACAGGTCATTCCGAGCAAGTCAGTTGGGTGGTTCAGTCGATGTCCGAGTCAGTCATCAAACAGCCAACCTACATAATATCAAATTCAACTAAGAACAGAAAGATTTTGAATTAAATATGGCTTTATAAGATTGGAATTGTTAGTCTTCTTTATCTAAACTGCCTGTGATATTTTCAACTGACTAAGAGTATTCATCAAGACCTTGCCTATAGTACATACAGAATTAAGAAAACAAAATTGGATACTCCTTTCCTTGATTCAGTGATGCATTTATCTCCAAGGCGTCACTCTTCAACACCAGATCTCTCTCGATGTCTTCATGATCGTTAGCAGTACACTGTGTCAATTCCAGTCATCGAGATACCCTGGAAAAACAAAAGTCAAAGTTGTAAGAGTTGTAAACCTTCTCCTTAACATGCAAGAACATTGTTTTGCAAAGACTACTTCCCAGGTTCTCACAAAAGTCAGAGCAACGTATGAAAAAAGTCAAACTTTCAGAGTTGTTAAACATGTTTTATAAACAAAAAAATCATTTGGAATGTTGAAAACAAATATCATATCAAAGGTCTTCACAGTTTCCAACTGATAGCAACAATCTGTATCCAAAATGCAGATCACAATAGGGACTTATATATAGTGACAGGGCAACTTATTTTAACAATTCAACATTTGTTTTCTTTTTAAGTTGTTTTTGTTTGTTTATTTCTTGGGGGGGGACACGACACCTTAACTCACTTCTATTGATGTATTTATGGTCCAGGTTGACAACAGAACACAGCATAAGAGTGAATCTTCACAGTTCCCATGGATTGCAACAGTCTGTACCAAATCATTCCTCATGATGTCACCTGGAATTCAATCAGAAACATAATTTGATTCTACAGTTTAGGTGGATCCTTACAATTTCAACAATTTTGTAAAAAAACATATAGCTAAAATTAATAACATGGGAGGAAAATAAATCAGTTTTGAGTTGGTTCTTGTTGGTGGCAGTAAAAGGGGCTTCCCTAATATAGCACCAGGCAACTAGTTCCACATTTTAGGGGGAAAAAAATCTGTGTGGATTCTAAACAAAAACATGATTTCACATAACAGCAAAACCAAAGTCATACAGGCTATCTAACATAAGGCCAATGTTGGTGTCTTCAAAGGTATGATTAAGATTGGTTTGAGTGTGACAGTTCATGCACACAATTTCAACTCCAAAGAATAAATATCACCTTCAATTTCCATAGGTGTACCTGGTGATATGAAGATGTAGATACATGCCATGCCATGATTTCACTCCTCTTCATGGTCCCTGGATACAGTGACAGGTCATTCCGAGCAAGTCAGTTGGGTGGTTCAGTCGATGTCCGAGTCAGTCATCAAACAGCCAACCTAAATAATATCAAATTCAACTAAGAACAGAAAGATTTTGAATTAAATATGGCTTTATAAGATTGGAATTGGTAGTCTTCTTTATCTAAACTGCCTGTGATATTTTGAACTGACTAAGAGTATTCATCAAGACCTTGCCTAGTACATACAGAATTAAGAAACAAAATTGGATACTCCTTTCCTTGATTCAGTGATGCATTTATCTCCAAGGCGTCACTCTTCAACACCAGATCTCTCTCGATGTCTTCATGATCGTTAGCAGTACACTGTGTCAATTCCAGTCATCGAGATACCCTGGAATAACAAAAATCAAAGTTGTAAGAGTTGTAAACCTTCTCCTTAACATGCAAGAACATTGTGTTGCAAGAGACTACATCCCAGGTTCTCACAAAAGTCAGAGCAACGTATGAAAAAAGTCAAACTTTTAGAGTTGTGAAACATGTTTTACAAACAAACAAAATCATTTGGAATGTTGAAAACAAATATCATATCAAAGGTCTTCACAGTTTCCAACTGATAGCAACAATCTGTATCCAAAATGCAGATCAGAATAGGGACTTATTTATAGTGACAGGGCAACTTATTTTAACAATTCAACATTTGATTTCTTTTTAATTTTGTTTGTTTGTTTATTTCTTGGGGGGGAGACACAACACCTTAACTCACTTCTATTGATGTATTTATGGTCCAGGTTGACAACAGAACACAGCATGAGAGTGAATCTTCACAGTTCCCATGGATTGCAACAGTCTGAACCAAATCATTCCTCATGATGTCACCTGGAAATCAATCAAAAACATTATTTGATTATACAGTTTAGGTGGATCCCTACAATTTCAACAATTTTGTAAAAAAACATATAGCTAAAATTAATAACATGGGAGGAAAATAAATCAGTTTTGAGTTGGTTCTTGTTGGTGGCAGTGAAAGCGGCTTCCCTAATATAGCACCAGGCAACTTGTTCCACATTTTAGGGGGAAAAAATCTATGTGGATTCTAAACAAAAATATGATTTCACATAACAGAAAAACCAAAGTCATACAGGCTATCTAACATAAGGCCAATGTTGGTGTCTCCAAAGATATGATTAAGATTGGTTTGAGTGTGACAGTTCATGCAAACAATTTCAACTCCAAAGAATAAATATCACCTTCAATTTCCATAGGTGTACCTGGTGATATGAAGATGTAGTAACATGCCATGCCATGATTTCACTCCTCTTCATGGTCCCTGGATACAGTGACAGGTCATTCCGAGCAAGTCAGTTGGGTGGTTCAGTCGATGTCCGAGTCAGTCATCAAACAGCCAACCTAAATTACATCAAACACAACTAAGAACAGAAAGATTTTGAATTAAATACGTTTTTATAAGATTGGAATTGTTAGTCTTCTTTATCTAAACTGCTTGTGATATTTTCAACTGACTAAGAGTATTCATCAAGACCTTGCCTAGTACATACAGAATTAAGAAACAAAATTGGATACTCCTTTCCTTGATTCAGTGATGCATTTATCTGCAAGGCGTCACTCTTCAACACCAGATCTCTCTTGATGTCTTCATGATCGTTAGCAGTACACTGTGTCAATTCCAGTCATCGAGATACCCTGGAGAAACAAAAGTCAAAGTTGTAAGAGTTGTAAACCTTCTCCTTAACATGCAAGAACATTGTTTTGCAAGAGACTACATCCCAGGTTCTCACAAAAAGTCAGAGCAACGTATGAAAAAAGTCAAACTTTCAGAGTTGTGAAACATGTTTTATAAACAAAAAAAATCATTTGGAATCTTGAAAACAAATATCATATCAAAGGTCTTCACAGTTTCCAACTGATAGCAACAATCTGTATCCAAAATGCAGATCAGAATAGGGACTTATTTACAGTGACAGGGCAACTTATTTTAACAATTCAACATTTGTTTTCTTTTTAAGTGTTTTTTTTTGGGTTTATTTCTTGGGGGTGTGGGGGGAGACACGACACCTTAACTCACTTCTATTGATGTATTTATGGTCCAGGTTGACAACAGAACGCAGCATAAGAGTGAATCTTCACAGTTCCCATGGATTGCAACAGTCTGTACCAAATCATTCCTCATGATGTCACCTGGAAATCAATCAAAAACATAATTTGATTCTACAGTTTAGGTGGATCCCTACAATTTCAACAATTTTGTAAAAAAACATATAGCTAAAATTAATAACATGGGAGGAAAATAAATCAGTTTTGAGTTGGTTCTTGTTAGTGGCATTGAAAGCGGCTTCCCTAATATAGCACCAGGCAACTTGTTCCACATTTTAGGGGGAAAAAATCTATGTGGATTCTAAACAAAAACATGATTTCACATAACAGCAAAACTAAAGTCATACAGGCTATCTAACATAAGGCCAATGTTGGTGTCTTCAAAGATATGATTAAGATTGGTTTGAGTGTGACAGTTCATGCACACAATTTCAACTCCAAAGAATAAATATCACCTTCAAATCCCATAAGGGTACCTGGTGATATGAAGATGTAGATACATGCCATGCCATGATTTCACTCCTCTTCATGGTCCCTGGATACAGTGACAGGTCATTCCGAGCAAGTCAGTTGGGTGGTTCAGTCGTCAGTCATCAAACAGCCAACCTAAATTACATCAAACACAACTAAGAACAGAAAGATTTTGAATTAAATACGGCTTTATAAGATTGGAATTGTTAGTCTTCTTTATCTAAACTGCTTGTGATATTTTCAACTGACTAAGAGTATTCATCAAGACCTTGCCTAGTACGTACAAAATTAAAAAACAAAATTGGATACTCCTTTCCTTGATTCAGTGATGCATTTATCTCCAAGGCGTCACTCTTCAACACCAGATCTCTCTGGATGTCTTCATGATCGTTAGCAGTACACTGTGTCAATTCCAGTCATCGAGATACCCTGGAGAAACAAAAATCAAAGTTGTAAGAGTTTTAAACCTTCTCCTTAACATGCAAGAACATTGTTTTGGAAGAGACTCCATCCCAGGTTCTCACAAAAAGTCCGAGCAATGTATGAAAAATAGGTGACACTTTGAAAGTTGTGAAACATCTTGTACAAGCAAACAAAATCAGAGTACATGTAGGTAGCTCCAGTAGAATTGAAGCAATGATAAGTTTCACAATAAATATTGATTTATTTAGCACCCTGGAAGAGCCACCCCAAGGTTGCTCTTCCCAAAATGCTTAACACTAAAAATGCATTTACCAAGTTGTAAAAGATTTCCAACATAGTCTACATGTATTACGAAGATCATCACAACTGTGGGTGGGTGAGTTTTACGATTATAATTTGTTCTGGTTTCTTTCTCAAAGATTTTTTGAGAGTCAAATAATTCTCATCGTCTAGTTTGTTCCCATTAATCAAACCATCGAGAACTTATGAATTTTTGTCAAACTTTGGTGATCACATTCCAGAGGAAACAACAGAAAATAGTTTATGTTTTGTCAGGGATTGAGTGCATGATTATCAATTGCACTAATTTTGATTGGGCATTCAAAATAAGCCACATGAGGTCTTCAAAGGCACTTTCCTTGATATAGTATTACAGTAAGGAAACATTTCTCCGCGAGGACTGCAGCTAATTTAATCAGTGAGCTTTCAGATTCAGACTAAGTCAATAATAACCAATCCTTTACTTTAATTTCTTAAGTCATATCTTACCTTGAAACTTGCATCCTCATACCATGAGACACATTCATCCAAGGTTTTCCATCTGATAGCAATCTGTACCCAAATGATTCCTTGTGACATCACCTGTACATGAAGAATCACTCAATAAGTGCATTCAAATCAACAAATTAACTCCAAATTAATTTCAATCGCTACTTTTCATTAACAGATAATAATAATAATAATTTATTCAATTATATAGCGCAATTCCGATATAATTTTGCTCAATTGTGCTGAACAATCAAATATTAATAAAAAATACAATAAAATACATTTAAAAATATACCCATATGCGCTATTACACACATTAAAATGAGAGTGGTAGCAGCAATAAAATTACTTTAAAAATGAACAATTAAAATTTCAATAATTTTTACCACAACCAAAAGAAGATTAAAACCAATATAAAATACAATGAAGTAACAACAAAATCAGTAAAAGGCCAACTTGAAAAGCTGAGTTTTTAACATAGACTTGAAGTTATCAACATTGTTAGCTCTCCTAATGTTAATTGGGAGGGCATTCCAGAGGGTAGGGGCAGCATTAACAAAAGCACGATCCCCAAGGGTAACTTTGTTACTGCGAAAAGGGTAGCCCAGGAGAGTGTAATCATAAGAACTACGAAGATTGTAACGAGATGAGGGATTCTTAATGATAAGTTGGCTCAGGTAAACTGGAGCTAAACCATAAAAACATTTATAAGTCAACAACAGACTTTAAAATTAATCCTAAACCTCACTGGAAGCCAATGACGATCCACCATTAATAGAGTAACATGGCAAAACTTATAAGACCTAAAAACAAGTTGAGCGCAGGCATTCTGTACTCGTTGAAGATGATTAATTCTGACAGTCAGGTAAGCCATAAAAAAGGCTATTACAGTAATCTAAACGACTGGAAATTAAAGCATGAATCAAGGTTTCAGTACACTTAGTGGACAGGTGTTTTCTTATACGTCTGATGTTATGTAAAAAATAAAATGCACTTTATTATTATTAATTATTATTATTACACACCTCCATTGATGTCTTCATGGTCCTGGGATGGCATGTGTAGTTCGCATTAGACTTTGTATTTCCAAGGAATACTTGTACTTGCTCATAGGCAGATGGTTCGGCATTTCACCATTGCAGTAAATAAAAGACAAATAAATACAATCAGAAATCACAATCGAAACAGAATTCCATTTAGTTTGGGATTATTTGAGGTGCATGAAAATGGTGTGAAGTGTTTGTTACGTGACCCAGTGACTGATGAACGATGATGATGCGAAGTTATTGGTGATGGATTAAAATGTGACATGAAGATGAAAAATACAAGCATTATGAAGCAATGGTGACTAACAACAATTTAAAGGTGTGTCCAAGTAGATCAGTACTTTAGAAAAGATTGTTGAAGTTCAGAAATAACCTTACCTTGGTTACATTGATGCTCCACAAGCTGACCAGTCAGAGGCTATTCAACACAGGAGTCCAGTGGTTGCAGGGTCTGTCCTGAGAAAGCATGTGTAGATGAGAAGGACTCAATCCCAGGTTCCCACACTCAGTTACTGCCATGTATGAAAAAAGGTGAAATTTTCAGAGTTGTGAAACATGTTTTATAAACAGACAAAATCACTCCATCAAGGTGGTTTAGTATACGGCAGTCACAGTCATCAAACAGCCAAACTTAATAACATAAAACACAATGACGAACATGAAGACTCTAAATTAAAGATGGCATTTGGAATGTTGAACAAAAATATACTATCAAGGTCTTCACAGTTTCCAACTATTAGCAACAATCTGTATCCAAAATGCAGATCAGAGTAGTGACTTATTTACAGTGACAGTGCAACTTATTTTAACAATTAAACATTTGCTGTTTTTGAAGTTTTTTTCGGGGGGAGGGGGGGGGGCGCATACGACACCTTAACTCACCTCCATTGATGTATTTATGGTCGAGGTTGACAACAGATCACAGCATGAGAGTGAATCTTTACAGTACCAAATCATTCCACATGATGTCACCTGGAAATCAATCAATTGAACATAATTTGATTCCACAATTTACGTGGATCCCTACAATTTCAACAATTTTGTAAAAAACATATAGCTAAAATTAATAACATGGGAGGAAAATAAATCAGTTTTGAGTTGGTTCTTGTTGGTGGCAGTGAAAGCGGCTTCCCTAATATAGCACCAGGCAACTAGTTCCACATTTTAGGGGGAAAAAATCTATGTGGATTCTAAACAAAAACATGATTTCACATAACAGCAAAACCAAAGTCATACAGGCTATCTAACATAAGGCCAATGTTGGTGTCTTCAAAGATATGATTAAGATTGGTTTGAGTGTGACAGTTCATGCACACAATTTCAACTCCAAAGAATAAATATCACCTTCAAATTCCATAAGTGTACCTGGTGATATGAAGATGTAGATACATGCCATGCCATGATTTCACTCCTCTTCATGGTCCCTGGATACAGTGACAGGTCATTCCGAGCAAGTCAGTTGGGTGGTTCAGTCGATGTCCGAGTCAGTCATCAAACAGCCAACCTAAATAATATCAAATTCAATTAAGAACAGAAAGATTTTGAATTAAATATGGCTTTATAAGATTGGAATTGTTAGTCTTCTTTATCTAAACTGCCTGTGATATTTTCAACTGACTAAGAGTATTCATCAAGACCTTGCCTATAGTACATACAGAATTAAGAAAACAAAATTGGATACTCCTTTCCTTGATTCAGTGATGCATTTATCTCCAAGGCGTCACTCTTCAACACCAGATCTCTCTCGATGTCTTCATGATCGTTAGCAGTACACTGTGTCAATTCCAGTCATCGAGATACCCTGGAAAAACAAAAGTCAAAGTTGTAAGAGTTGTAAACCTTCTCCTTAACATGCAAGAACATTGTTTTACAAGAGACTACATCCCAGGTTCTCACAAAAAGTCAGAGCAACGTATGAAAAAAAGTCAAACTTTCAGAGTTGTGAAACATGTTTTATAAACAAAAAAAATCATTTGGAATCTTGAAAACAAATATCATATCAAAGGTCTTCACAGTTTCCAACTGGTAGCAACAATCTGTATCCAAAATGCAGATCAAAATAGGGACTTATTTATAGTGACAGGGCAACTTATTTTAACAATTCAACATTTGTTTTCTTTTTAAGTGTTTTTGTTTGTTTATTTCTTGGATGGGGGGGGGGGGGACACGACACCTTAACTCACTTCTATTGATGTATTTATGGTCCAGGTTGACAACAGAACACAGCATGAGAGTGAATCTTCACAGTTCCCATGGATTGCAACAGTCTGTACCAAATCATTCCACATGATGTCACCTGGAAATCAATCAAAAACATAATTTGAATCTACAGTTTAGGTGGATCCCTACAATTTCAACAATTTTGTAAAAAAACATATAGCTAAAATTAATAACATGGGAGGAAAATAAATCAGTTTTGAATTGGTTCTTGTTAGTGGCAGTGAAAGCGGCTTCCCTTATATAGCACCAGGCAACTTGTTCCACATTTTAGGGGGAAAAAATCTATGTGGATTCTAAACAAAAACATGATTTTACATAACAGCAAAACTAAAGTCATACAGGCTATCTAACATAAGGCCAATGTTGGTGTCTTCAAAGATATGATTAAGATTGGTTTGAGTGTGACAGTTCATGCACACAATTTCAACTCCAAAGAATAAATATCACCTTCAAATCCCATAAGGGTACCTGGTGATATGAAGATGTAGATACATGCCATGCCATGATTTCACTCCTCTTCATGGTCCCTGGATACAGTGAGAGTCATTTAAAGCAAGTCAGTTGGGTGGTTCAGTCGTCAGTCATCAAACAGCCAACCTAAATTACATCAAACACAACTAAGAACAGAAAGATTTTGAATTAAATACGGCTTTATAAGATTGGAATTGTTAGTCTTCTTTATCTAAACTGCTTGTGATATTTTCAACTGACTAAGAGTATTCATCAAGACCTTGCCTAGTACATACAAAGTTAAGAAACAAAATTGGATACTCCTTTCCTTGATTCAGTGATGCATTTATCTCCAAGGCGTCACTCTTCAACACCAGATCTCTCTGGATGTCTTCATGATCGTTAGCAGTACACTGTGTCAATTCCAGTCATCGAGATACCCTGGAATAACAAAAATCAAAGTTGTAAGAGTTGTAAACCTTCTCCTTAACATGCAAGAACATTGTTTTGGAAGAGACTACATCCCAGGTTCTTACAAAAAGTCAGAGCAATGTATGAAAAAAGTCAAACTTTTAGAGTTGTGAAACATGTTTTACAAACAAACAAAATTATTTGGAATGTTGAAAACAAATATCATATCAAAGGTCTTCACAGTTTCCAACTGATAGCAACAATCTGTATCCAAAATGCAGATCAGAATAGGGACCTATTTATAGTGACAGGGCAACTTATTTTAACAATTCAACATTTGTTTTCTTTTTAATTTTGTTTGTTTGTTTATTTCTTGGGGGGGGGAGACACGACACCTTAACTCACTTCTATTGATGTATTTATGGTCCAGGTTGACAACAGAACACAGCATGAGAGTGAATCTTCACAGTTCCCATGGATTGCAACAGTCTGTACCAAATCATTCCTCATGATGCCACCTGGAAATCAATCAAAAACATAATTTGATTCTACAGTTTAGGTGGATCCCTACAATTTCAACAATTTTGTAAAAAAACATATAGCTAAAATTAATAACATGGGAGGAAAATAAATCAGTTTTGAGTTGGTTCTTGTTGGTGGCAGTGAAAGCGGCTTCCCTAATATAGCACCAGGCAACTTGTTCCACATTTTAGGGGGAAAAAATTTATGTGGATTCGAAACAAAAATATGATTTCACATAACAGCAAAACCAAAGTCATACAGGCTATCTAACATAAGGCCAATGTTGGTGTCTCCAAAGATATGATTAAGATTGGTTTGAGTGTGACAGTTTATGCACACAATTTCAACTCCAAAGAATAAATATCACCTTCAAATTCCATAGGTGTACCTGGTGATATGAAGATGTAGTAACATGCCATGCCATGATTTCACTCCTCTTCATGGTCCCTGGATACAGTGACAGGTCATTCCGAGCAAGTCAGTTGGGTGGTTCAGTCGATGTCCGAGTCAGTCATCAAACAGCCAACCTAAATAATATCAAATTCAACTAAGAACAGAAAGATTTCGAATTAAATATGGCTTTATAAGATTGGAATTGTTAGTCTTCTTTATCTAAACTGCCTGTGATATTTTCAACTGACTAAGAGTGTTCATCAAGACCTTGCCTAGTACATACAGAATTAAAAAAACAAAATTGGATACTCCTTGTTGACTCAGTGATGCATTTATCTCCAAGCCATCACTCTTCAACACCAGATCTCTCTCAATGTCTTCATGATCGTTAGCAGTACACTGTGTCAATTCCAGTCATCGAGATACCCTGGAATAACAAAAATCAAAGTTGTAAGAGTTGTAAACCTTCTCCTTAACATGCAAGAACATTGTTTTGGAAGAGACTACATCCCAGGTTCTTACAAAAAGTCAGAGCAACGTATGAAAAAAGTCAAACTTTTAGAGTTGTGAAACATGTTTTACAAACAAACAAAATCATTTGGAATGTTGAAAACAAATATCATATCAAAGGACTTCACAGTTTCCAACTGATAGCAACAATCTGTATCCAAAATGCAGATCAGAATAGGGACTTATTTATAGTGACCCAGCAACTTATTTTAACAATTCAACATTTGTTTTCTTTTTAATTTTGTTTGTTTGTTTATTTCTTGGGGGGGAGACACGACACCTTAACTCACTTCTATTGATGTATTTATGGTCCAGGTTGACAACAGAACACAGCATAAGAGTGAATCTTCACAGTTCCCATGGATTGCAACAGTCTGTACCAAATCATTCCTCATGATGTCACCTGGAATTCAATCAAAAACATAATTTGATTCTACAGTTTAGGTGGATCCCTACAATTTCAACAATTTTGTAAAAAAACATATAGCTAAAATTAATAACATGGGAGGAAAATAAATCAGTTTTGAGTTGGTTCTTGTTGGTGGCAGTGAAAGCAGCTTCCCTAATATAGCACCAGGCAACTAGTTCCACATTTTAGGGGGAAAAATCTATGTGGATTCTAAACAAAAACATGATTTCACATAACAGCAAAACCAAAGTCATACAGGCTATCTAACATAAGGCCAATGTTGGTGTCTTCAAAGATATGATTAAGATTGGTTTGAGTGTGACAGTTCATGCACACAATTTCAACTCCAAAGAATAAATATCACCTTCAAATTCCATAGGTGTACCTGGTGATATGAAGATGAAGATACATGCCATGCCATGATTTCACTCCTCTTCATGGTCCCTGGATACAGTGACAGGTCATTCCGAGCAAGTCAGTTGGGTGGTTCAGTCGATGTCCGAGTCAGTCATCAAACAGCCAACCTAAATAATATCAAATTCAACTAAGAACAGAAAGATTTTGAATTAAATATGGCTTTATAAGATTGGAATTGTTAGTCTTCTTTATCTAAACTGCCTGTGATATTTTCAACTGACTAAGAGTATTCATCAAGACCTTGCCTAGTACATACAGAATTAAGAAAACAAAATTGGATACTCCTTTCCTTGATTCAGTGATGCATTTATCTCCAAGGCGTCACTCTTCAACACCAGATCTCTCTGGATGTCTTCATGATCGTTAGCAGTACACTGTGTCAATTCCAGTCATCGAGATACCCCGGAGAAACAAAAATCAAAGTTGTAAGAGTTGTAAACCTTCTCCTTAACATGCAAGAACATTGTTTTGCAAGAGACTACATCCCAGGTTCTCACAAAAAGTCAGAGCAACGTATGAAAAAAGTCAAACTTTTAGAGTTGTGAAACATGTTTTACAAACAAACAAAATCATTTGGAATGTTGAAAACAAATATCATATCAAAGGTCTTCACAGTTTCCAACTGATAGCAACAATCTGTATCCAAAATGCAGATCAGAATAGGGACTTATTTATAGTGACAGGGCAACTTATTTTAACAATTCAACATTTGTTTTCTTTTTAATTTTGTTTGTTTGTTTATTTCTTGGGGGGGGAGACACGACACCTTAACTCACTTCTATTGATGTATTTATGGTCCAGGTTGACAACAGAACACAGCATGAGAGTGAATCTTCACAGTTCCCATGGATTGCAACAGTCTGTACCAAATCATTCCTCATGATGCCACCTGGAAATCAATCAAAACATAATTTGATTCTACAGTTTAGGTGGATCCCTACAATTTCAACAATTTTGTAAAAAAACATATAGCTAAAATTAATAACATGGGAGGAAAATAAATCAGTTTTGAGTTGGTTCTTGTTGGTGGCAGTGAAAGCGGCTTCCCTAATATAGCACCAGGCAACTTGTTCCACATTTTAGGGGGAAAAAATTTATGTGGATTCGAAACAAAAATATGATTTCACATAACAGCAACACCAAAGTCATACAGGCTATCTAACATAAGGCCAATGTTGGTGTCTCAAAGATATGATTAAGATTGGTTTGAGTGTGACAGTTTATGCACACAATTTCAACTCCAAAGAATAAATATCACCTTCAAATTCCATAGGTGTACCTGGTGATATGAAGATGTAGTAACATGCCATGCCATGATTTCACTCCTCTTCATGGTCCCTGGATACAGTGACAGGTCATTCCGAGCAAGTCAGTTGGGTGGTTCAGTCGATTTCCGAGTCAGTCATCAAACAGCCAACCTAAATAATATCAAATTCAACTAAGAACAGAAAGATTTTGAATTAAATATGGCTTTATAAGATTGGAATTGTTAGTCTTCTTTATCTAAACTGCTTGTGATATTTTCAACTGACTAAGAGTGTTCATCAAGACCTTGCCTAGTACATACAGAATTAAAAAAACAAAATTGGATACTCCTTGTTGATTCAGTGATGCATTTATCTCCAAGCCATCACTCTTCAACACCAGATCTCTCTGGATGTCTTCATGATCGTTAGCAGTACACTGTGTCAATTCCAGTCATCGAGATACCCTGGAATAACAAAAATCAAAGTTGTAAGAGTTGTAAACCTTCTCCTTAACATGCAAGAACATTGTTTTGGAAGAGACTACATCCCAGGTTCTTACAAAAAGTCAGAGCAACGTATGAAAAAAAGTGAAACTTTTAGAGTTGTGAAACATGTTTTACAAACAAACAAAATCATTTGGAATGTTGAAAACAAATATCATATCAAAGGACTTCACAGTTTCCAACTGATAGCAACAATCTGTATCCAAAATGCAGATCAGAATAGGGACTTATTTATAGTGACAGAGCAACTTATTTTAACAATTCAACATTTGTTTTCTTTTTAATTTTGTTTGTTTGTTTATTTCTTGGGGAGACACGACACCTTAACTCACTTCTATTGATGTATTTATGGTCCAGGTTGACAACAGAACACAGCATAAGAGTGAATCTTCACAGTTCCCATGGATTGCAACAGTCTGTACCAAATCATTCCTCATGATGTCACCTGGAATTCAATCAAAAACATAATTTGATTCTACAGTTTAGGTGGATCCCTACAATTTCAACAATTTTGTAAAAACATATAGCTAAAATTAATAACATGGGAGGAAAATAAATCAGTTTTGAGTTGGTTCTTGTTGGTGGCAGTGAAAGCAGCTTCCCTAATATAGCACCAGGCAACTAGTTCCACATTTTAGGGGGAAAAATCTATGTGGATTCTAAACAAAAACATGATTTCACATAACAGCAAAACCAAAGTCATACAGGCTATCTAACATAAGGCCAATGTTGGTGTCTTCAAAGATATGATTAAGATTGGTTTGAGTGTGACAGTTCATGCACACAATTTCAACTCCAAAGAATAAATATCACCTTCAAATTCCATAGGTGTACCTGGTGATATGAAGATGAAGATACATGCCATGCCATGATTTCACTCCTCTTCATGGTCCCTGGATACAGTGACAGGTCATTCCGAGCAAGTCAGTTGGGTGGTTCAGTCAATGTCCGAGTCAGTCATCAAACAGCCAACCTAAATAATATCAAATTCAACTAAGAACAGAAAGATTTTGAATTAAATATGGCTTGATAAGATTGGAATTGTTAGTCTTCTTTATCTAAACTGCCTGTGATATTTTCAACTGACTAAGAGTATTCATCAAGACCTTGCCTAGTACATACAGAATTAAGAAAACAAAATTGGATACTCCTTTCCTTGATTCAGTGATGCATTTATCTCCAAGGCGTCACTCTTCAACACCAGATCTCTCTGGATGTCTTCATGATCGTTAGCAGTACACTGTGTCAATTCCAGTCATCGAGATACCCTGGAGAAACAAAAATCAAAGTTGTAAGAGTTGTAAACCTTCTCCTTAACATGCAAGAACATTGTTTTGCAAGAGACTACATCCCAGGTTCTCACAAAAAGTCAGAGCAACGTATGAAAAAAGTCAAACTTTTAGAGTTGTGAAACATGTTTTACAAACAAACAAAATCATTTGGAATGTTGAAAACAAATATCATATCAAAGGTCTTCACAGTTTCCAACTGATAGCAACAATCTGTATCCAAAATGCAGATCAGAATAGGGACTTATTTATAGTGACAGGGCAACTTATTTTAACAATTCAACATTTGTTTTCTTGTTATGTTTGTTTGTTTGTTTATTTCTTGGGGGAGACACGACACCTTAACTCACTTCTATTGATGTATTTATGGTCCAGGTTGACAACAGAACACAGCATGAGAGTGAATCTTCACAGTTCCCATGGATTGCAACAGTCTGTACCAAATCATTCCTCATGATGCCACCTGGAAATCAATCAAAAACATAATTTGATTCTGCAGTTTAGGTGGATCCCTACAATTTCAACAATTTTGTAAAAAAACATATAGCTAAAATTAATAACATGGGAGGAAAATAAATCAGTTTTCAGTTGGTTCTTGTTGGTGGCAGTGAAAGCGGCTTCCCTAATATAGCACCAGGCAACTTGTTCCACATTTTAGGGGGAAAAAATTTATGTGGATTCTAAACAAAAATATGATTTCACATAACAGCAAAACCAAAGTCATACAGGCTATCTAACATAAGGCCAATGTTGGTGTCTCCAAAGATATGATTAAGATTGGTTTGAGTGTGACAGTTTATGCACACAATTTCAACTCCAAAGAATAAATATCACCTTCAAATTCCATAGGTGTACCTGGTGATATGAAGATGTAGTAACATGCCATGCCATGATTTCACTCCTCTTCATGGTCCCTGGATACAGTGACAGGTCATTCCGAGCAAGTCAGTTGGGTGGTTCAGTCGATGTCCGAGTCAGTCATCAAACAGCCAACCTAAATAATATCAAATTCAACTAAGAACAGAAAGATTTCGAATTAAATATGGCTTGATAAGATTGGAATTGTTAGTCTTCTTTATCTAAACTGCCTGTGATATTTTCAACTGACTAAGAGTGTTCATCAAGACCTTGCCTAGTACATACAGAATTAAAAAAACAAAATTGGATACTCTTTGTTGATTCAGTGATGCATTTATCTCCAAGCCATCACTCTTCAACACCAGATCTCTCTCAATGTCTTCATGATCGTTAGCAGTACACTGTGTCAATTCCAGTCATCGAGATACCCTGGAATAACAAAAATCAAAGTTGTAAGAGTTGTAAACCTTCTCCTTAACATGCAAGAACATTGTGTTGCAAGAGACTACATCCCAGGTTCTCACAAAAGTCAGAGCAACGTATGAAAAAAGTCAAACTTTTAGAGTTGTGAAACATGTTTTACAAACAAACAAAATCATTTGGAATGTTGAAAACAAATATCATATCAAAGGTCTTCACAGTTTCCAACTGATAGCAACAATCTGTATCCAAAATGCAGATCAGAATAGGGACTTATTTATAGTGACAGGGCAACTTATTTTAACAATTCAACATTTGTTTTCTTTTTAATTTTGTTTGTTTGTTTATTTCTTGGGGGGAGACACGACACCTTAACTCACTTCTATTGATGTATTTATGGTCCAGGTTGACAACAGAACACAGCATGAGAGTGAATCTTCACAGTTCCCATGGATTGCAACAGTCTGTACCAAATCATTCCTCATGATGCCACCTGGAAATCAATCAAAAACATAATTTGATTTTACAGTTTAGGTGGATCCCTACAATTTCAACAATTTTGTAAAAAAACATATAGCTAAAATTAATAACATGGGAGGAAAATAAATCAGTTTTCAGTTGGTTCTTGTTGGTGGCAGTGAAAGCGGCTTCCCTAATATAGCACCAGGCAACTTGTTCCACATTTTAGGGGGAAAAAATTTATGTGGATTCGAAACAAAAATATGATTTCACATAACAGCAAAACCAAAGTCATACAGGCTATCTAACATAAGGCCAATGTTGGTGTCTCCAAAAATATGATTAAGATTGGTTTGAGTGTGACAGTTTATGCACACAATTTCAACTCCAAAGAATAAATATCACCTTCAAATTCCATAGGTGTACCTGGTGATATGAAGATGTAGTAACATGCCATGCCATGATTTCACTCCTCTTCATGGTCCCTGGATACAGTGACAGGTCATTCCGAGCAAGTCAGTTGGGTGGTTCAGTCGATGTCCGAGTCAGTCATCAAACAGCCAACCTAAATAATATCAAATTCAACTAAGAACAGAAAGATTTCGAATTAAATATGGCTTTATAAGATTGGAATTGTTAGTCTTCTTTATCTAAACTGCCTGTGATATTTTCAACTGACTAAGAGTGTTCATCAAGACCTTGCCTAGTACATACAGAATTAAAAAAACAAAATTGGATACTCCTTGTTGATTCAGTGATGCATTTATCTCCAAGCCATCACTCTTCAACACCAGATCTCTCTCAATGTCTTCATGATCGTTAGCAGTACACTGTGTCAATTCCAGTCATCGAGATACCCTGGAGAAACAAAAATCAAAGTTGTAAGAGTTGTAAACCTTCTCCTTAACATGCAAGAACATTGTTTTGCAAGAGACTACATCCCAGGTTCTCACAAAAAGTCAGAGCAACGTATGAAAAAAGTCAAACTTTTAGAGTTGTGAAACATGTTTTACAAACAAACAAAATCATTTGGAATGTTGAAAACAAATATCATATTAAAGGTCTTCACAGTTTCCAACTGATAGCAACAATCTGTATCCAAAATGCAGATCAGAATAGGGACTTATTTATAGTGACAGGGCAACTTATTTTAACAATTCAACATTTGTTTTCTTTTTAATTTTGTTTGTTTGTTTATTTCTTTGGGGGGGGGCGAGACACGACACCTTAACTCACTTCTATTGATGTATTTATGGTCCAGGTTGACAACAGAACACAGCATGAGAGTGAATCTTCACAGTTCCCATGGATTGCAACAGTCTGTACCAAATCATTCCTCATGATGCCACCTGGAAATCAATCAAAAACATAATTTGATTCTACAGTTTAGGTGGATCCCTACAATTTCAACAATTTTGTAAAAAAACATATAGCTAAAATTAATAACATGGGAGGAAAATAAATCAGTTTTGAGTTGGTTCTTGTTGGTGGCAGTGAAAGCGGCTTCCCTAATATAGCACCAGGCAACTTGTTCCACATTTTAGGGGGAAAAAATTTATGTGGATTCGAAACAAAAATATGATTTCACATAACAGCAAAACCAAAGTCATACAGGCTATCTAACATAAGGCCAATGTTGGTGTCTCCAAAGATATGATTAAGATTGGTTTGAGTGTGACAGTTTATGCACACAATTTCAACTCCAAAGAATAAATATCACCTTCAAATTCCATAGGTGTACCTGGTGATATGAAGATGTAGTAACATGCCATGCCATGATTTCACTCCTCTTCATGGTCCCTGGATACAGTGACAGGTCATTCCGAGCAAGTCAGTTGGGTGGTTCAGTCGATGTCCGAGTCAGTCATCAAACAGCCAACCTAAATAATATCAAATTCAACTAAGAACAGAAAGATTTTGAATTAAATATGGCTTTATAAGATTGGAATTGTTAGTCTTCTTTATCTAAACTGCCTGTGATATTTTCAACTGACTAAGAGTGTTCATCAAGACCTTGCCTTACATACAGAATTAAAAAAACAAAATTGGATACTCCTTGTTGATTCAGTGATGCATTTATCTCCAAGCCATCACTCTTCAACACCAGATCTCTCTGGATGTCTTCATGATCGTTAGCAGTACATTGTGTCAATTCCAGTCATCGAGATACCCTGGAATAACAAAAATCAAAGTTGTAAGAGTTGTAAACCTTCTCCTTAACATGCAAGAACATTGTTTTGGAAGAGACTACATCCCAGGTTCTTACAAAAAGTCAGAGCAACGTATGAAAAAAAGTGAAACTTTTAGAGTTGTGAAACATGTTTTACAAACAAACAAAATCATTTGGAATGTTGAAAACAAATATCATATCAAAGGACTTCACAGTTTCCAACTGATAGCAACAATCTGTATCCAAAATGCAGATCAGAATAGGGACTTATTTATAGTGACAGAGCAACTTATTTTAACAATTCAACATTTGTTTTCTTTTTAATTTTGTTTGTTTGTTTATTTCTTGGGGGGGAGACACGACACCTTAACTCACTTCTATTGATGTATTTATGGTCCAGGTTGACAACAGAACACAGCATAAGAGTGAATCTTCACAGTTCCCATGGATTGCAACAGTCTGTACCAAATCATTCCTCATGATGTCACCTGGAATTCAATCAAAAACATAATTTGATTCTACAGTTTAGGTGGATCCCTACAATTTCAACAATTTTGTAAAAAAACATATAGCTAAAATTAATAACATGGGAGGAAAATAAATCAGTTTTGAGTTGGTTCTTGTTGGTGGCAGTGAAAGCAGCTTCCCTAATATAGCACCAGGCAACTAGTTCCACATTTTAGGGGGAAAAATCTATGTGGATTCTAAACAAAAACATGATTTCACATAACAGCAAAACCAAAGTCATACAGGCTATCTAACATAAGGCCAATGTTGGTGTCTTCAAAGATATGATTAAGATTGGTTTGAGTGTGACAGTTCATGCACACAATTTCAACTCCAAAGAATAAATATCACCTTCAAATTCCATAGGTGTACCTGGTGATATGAAGATGAAGATACATGCCATGCCATGATTTCACTCCTCTTCATGGTCCCTGGATACAGTGACAGGTCATTCGAGCAAGTCAGTTGGGTGGTTCAGTCGATGTCGAGTCAGTCATCAAACAGCCAACCTAAATAATATCAAATTCAACTAAGAACAGAAAGATTTTGAATTAAATATGGCTTGATAAGATTGGAATTGTTAGTCTTCTTTATCTAAACTGCCTGTGATATTTTCAACTGACTAAGAGTATTCATCAAGACCTTGCCTAGTACATACAGAATTAAGAAAACAAAATTGGATACTCCTTTCCTTGATTCAGTGATGCATTTATCTCCAAGGCGTCACTCTTCAACACCAGATCTCTCTGGATGTCTTCATGATCGTTAGCAGTACACTGTGTCAATTCCAGTCATCGAGATACCCTGGAGAAACAAAAATCAAAGTTGTAAGAGTTGTAAACCTTCTCCTTAACATGCAAGAACATTGTTTTGCAAGAGACTACATCCCAGGTTCTCACAAAAAGTCAGAGCAACGTATGAAAAAAGTCAAACTTTTAGAGTTGTGAAACATGTTTTACAAACAAACAAAATCATTTGGAATGTTGAAAACAAATATCATATCAAAGGTCTTCACAGTTTCCAACTGATAGCAACAATCTGTATCCAAAATGCAGATCAGAATAGGGACTTATTTATAGTGACAGGGCAACTTATTTTAACAATTCAACATTTGTTTTCTTTTTAATTTTGTTTGTTTGTTTATTTCTTGGGGGGGAGACACGACACCTTAACTCACTTCTATTGATGTATTTATGGTCCAGGTTGACAACAGAACACAGCATGAGAGTGAATCTTCACAGTTCCCATGGATTGCAACAGTCTGTACCAAATCATTCCTCATGATGCCACCTGGAAATCAATCAAAAACATAATTTGATTCTACAGTTTAGGTGGATCCCTACAATTTCAACAATTTTGTAAAAAAACATATAGCTAAAATTAATAACATGGGAGGAAAATAAATCAGTTTTGAGTTGGTTCTTGTTGGTGGCAGTGAAAGCGGCTTCCTAATATAGCACCAGGCAACTTGTTCCACATTTTAGGGGGAAAAAATTTATGTGGATTCGAAACAAAAATATGATTTCACATAACAGCAAAACCAAAGTCATACAGGCTATCTAACATAAGGCCAATGTTGGTGTCTCCAAAGATATGATTAAGATTGGTTTGAGTGTGACAGTTTATGCACACAATTTCAACTCCAAAGAATAAATATCACCTTCAAATTCCATAGGTGTACCTGGTGATATGAAGATGTAGTAACATGCCATGCCATGATTTCACTCCTCTTCATGGTCCCTGGATACAGTGACAGGTCATTCGAGCAAGTCAGTTGGGTGGTTCAGTCGATGTCCGAGTCAGTCATCAAACAGCCAACCTAAATAATATCAAATTCAACTAAGAACAGAAAGATTTTGAATTAAATATGGCTTTATAAGATTGGAATTGTTAGTCTTCTTTATCTAAACTGCCTGTGATATTTTCAACTGACTAAGAGTGTTCATCAAGACCTTGCCTAGTACATACAGAATTAAAAAAACAAAATTGGATACTCCTTGTTGATTCAGTGATGCATTTATCTCCAAGCCATCACTCTTCAACACCAGATCTCTCTCAATGTCTTCATGATCGTTAGCAGTACACTGTGTCAATTCCAGTCATCGAGATACCCTGGAATAACAAAAATCAAAGTTGTAAGAGTTGTAAACCTTCTCCTTAACATGCAAGAACATTGTGTTGCAAGAGACTACATCCCAGGTTCTCACAAAAAGTCAGAGCAATGTATGAAAAAAGTCAAACTTTTAGAGTTGTGAAACATGTTTTACAAACAAACAAAATCATTTGGAATGTTGAAAACAAATATCATATCAAAGGTCTTCACAGTTTCCAACTGATAGCAACAATCTGTATCCAAAATGCAGATCAGAATAGGGACTTATTTATAGTGACAGGGCAACTTATTTTAACAATTCAACATTTGTTTTCTTTTTAATTTTGTTTGTTTGTTTATTTCTTGGGGGGGAGACACGACACCTTAACTCACTTCTATTGATGTATTTATGGTCCAGGTTGACAACAGAACACAGCATGAGAGTGAATCTTCACAGTTCCCATGGATTGCAACAGTCTGTACCAAATCATTCCTCATGATGCCACCTGGAAATCAATCAAAAACATAATTTGATTTTACAGTTTAGGTGGATCCCTACAATTTCAACAATTTTGTAAAAAAACATATAGCTAAAATTAATAACATGGGAGGAAAATAAATCAGTTTTGAGTTGGTTCTTGTTGGTGGCAGTGAAAGCGGCTTCCCTAATATAGCACCAGGCAACTTGTTCCACATTTTAGGGGGAAAAAATTTATGTGGATTCGAAACAAAAATATGATTTCACATAACAGCAAAACCAAAGTCATACAGGCTATCTAACATAAGGCCAATGTTGGCGTCTCCAAAGATATGATTAAGATTGGTTTGAGTGTGACAGTTTATGCACACAATTTCAACTCCAAAGAATAAATATCACCTTCAAATTCCATAGATGTACCTGGTGATATGAAGATGTAGTAACATGCCATGCCATGATTTCACTCCTCTTCATGGTCCCTGGATACAGTGACAGGTCATTCCGAGCAAGTCAGTTGGGTGGTTCAGTCGATGTCCGAGTCAGTCATCAAACAGCCAACCTAAATAATATCAAATTCAACTAAGAACAGAAAGATTTCGAATTAAATATGGCTTTATAAGATTGGAATTGTTAGTCTTCTTTATCTAAACTGCCTGTGATATTTTCAACTGACTAAGAGTGTTCATCAAGACCTTGCCTAGTACATACAGAATTAAAAAAAACAAAATTGGATACTCCTTGTTGATTCAGTGATGCATTTATCTCCAAGCCATCACTCTTCAACACCAGATCTCTCTCAATGTCTTCATGATCGTTAGCAGTACACTGTGTCAATTCCAGTCATCGAGATACCCTGGAATAACAAAAATCAAAGTTGTAAGAGTTGTAAACCTTCTCCTTAACATGCAAGAACATTGTGTTGCAAGAGACTACATCCCAGGTTCTCACAAAAAGTCAGAGCAACGTATGAAAAAAGTCAAACTTTTAGAGTTGTGAAACATGTTTTACAAACAAACAAAATCATTTGGAATGTTGAAAACAAATATCATATCAAAGGTCCTCACAGTTTCCAACTGATAGCAACAATCTGTATCCAAAATGCAGATCAGAATAGGGACTTATTTATAGTGACAGGGCAACTTATTTTAACAATTCAACATTTGTTTTCTTTTTAATTTTGTTTGTTTGTTTATTTCTTGGGGGGGGGAGACACGACACCTTAACTCACTTCTATTGATGTATTTATGGTCCAGGTTGACAACAGAACACAGCATGAGAGTGAATCTTCACAGTTCCCATGGATTGCAACAGTCTGTACCAAATCATTCCTCATGATGCCACCTGGAAATCAATCAAAAACATAATTTGATTCTACAGTTTAGGTGGATCCCTACAATTTCAACAATTTTGTAAAAAAACATATAGCTAAAATTAATAACATGGGAGGAAAATAAATCAGTTTTGAGTTGGTTCTTGTTGGTGGCAGTGAAAGCGGCTTCCTAATATAGCACCAGGCAACTTGTTCCACATTTTAGGGAAAAAATTTATGTGGATTCGAAACAAAAATATGATTTCACATAACAGCAAAACCAAAGTCATACAGGCTATCTAACATAAGGCCAATGTTGGTGTCTCCAAAGATATGATTAAGATTGGTTTGAGTGTGACAGTTTATGCACACAATTTCAACTCCAAAGAATAAATATCACCTTCAAATTCCATAGGTGTACCTGGTGATATGAAGATGTAGTAACATGCCATGCCATGATTTCACTCCTCTTCATGGTCCCTGGATACAGTGACAGGTCAATTTGAGCAAGTCAGTTGGGTGGTTCAGTCGATGTCCGAGTCAGTCATCAAACAGCCAACCTAAATAATATCAAATTCAACTAAGAACAGAAAGATTTCGAATTAAATATGGCTTTATAAGATTGGAATTGTTAGTCTTCTTTATCTAAACTGCCTGTGATATTTTCAACTGACTAAGAGTGTTCATCAAGACCTTGCCTAGTACATACAGAATTAAAAAAACAAAATTGGATACTCCTTGTTGATTCAGTGATGCATTTATCTCCAAGCCATCACTCTTCAACACCAGATCTCTCTCAATGTCTTCATGATCGTTAGCAGTACACTGTGTCAATTCCAGTCATCGAGATACCCTGGAATAACAAAAATCAAAGTTGTAAGAGTTGTAAACCTTCTCCTTAACATGCAAGAACATTGTTTTGGAAGAGACTACATCCCAGGTTCTTACAAAAAGTCAGAGCAACGTATGAAAAAAAGTGAAACTTTTAGAGTTGTGAAACATGTTTTACAAACAAACAATATCATTTGGAATGTTGAAAACAAATATCATATCAAAGGACTTCACAGTTTCCAACTGATAGCAACAATCTGTATCCAAAATGCAGATCAGAATAGGGACTTATTTATAGTGACAGGGCAACTTATTTTAACAATTCAACATTTGTTTTCTTTTTAATTTTGTTTGTTTGTTTATTTCTTGGGGGGAGACACGACACCTTAACTCACTTCTATTGATGTATTTATGGTCCAGGTTGACAACAGAACACAGCATAAGAGTGAATCTTCACAGTTCCCATGGATTGCAACAGTCTGTACCAAATCATTCCTCATGATGTCACCTGGAATTCAATCAAAAACATATTTGATTCTACAGTTTAGGTGGATCCCTACAATTTCAACAATTTTGTAAAACAACATATAGCTAAAATTAATAACATGGGAGGAAAACAAATCAGTTTTAAGTTGGTTCTTGTTGGTGGCAGTGAAAGCGGCTTCCCTAATATAGCACCAGGCAACTTGTTCCACATTTTAGGGGGAAAATATATGTGGATTCTGAACAAAAATATGATTTCACATAACAGCAAAACCAAAGTCATACAGGCTATCTAACATAAGGCCAATGTTGGTGTCTTCAAAGATATGATGAAGATTGGTTTGAGTTTGACAGTTTATGCACACAATTTCAACTCTAAAGAATGAATATCACCTTCAAATTCCATAAGTGTACCTGGTGATATGAAGATGTAGATACATGCCATGCCATGATTTCACTCCTCTTCATGGTCCCTGGATACAGTGACAGGTCATTCCGAGCAAGTCAGTTGGGTGGTTCAGTCTATGTCCCAGGCAGTCATCAAACAGCCAACCTAAATAATATCAAATTCAACTAAGAACAGAAAGATTTTGAATTAAATATGGCTTGATAAGATTGGAATTGTTAGTCTTCTTTATCTTAACTGCCTGTGATATTTTCAACTGACTAAGAGTATTCATCAAGACCTTGCCTAGTACATACAGAATTAAGAAAACAA
>JAJGQC010000554.1:0-25000 GCA_021014325.1 Plazaster borealis
GCTCAGACCACATATCAAGCACAAAATGGAATTTTCAACAGGCCGACTGTAACAAAGTTTATATGAAGAAGTTTCAAGAATTTACTCTTCTACAAACCAATGATGTGTCATACCTTAAAATAATTAATGACAACAAATCAACGAATCTACTCTTCTTATTTTTTTATTCAAAAAAGCGCAGAAAATGTTAGAATCACAAGACAGTTTGAAATATTAATGTAATGGGCCAAAAAAAAGTGCATCTATTGACTATTCCTAGACATAAGTTTGTCACCATCTCAGGCAAGCGAACAAGTTGGTTTTAGTTAAGCCATGTCTGAAATGGCGGCTGTGGTTGTTGCTAAAGTAAGCATAAGAATAATAATACACAACATTTATTAGGCGCTTAATACGGATGTTTCTAAGCGCACCATTGTCTGACTACAATTTTTTTTCCTGCAAGGTATGTGGAGCTACGTTTGAAGTATGAGGCCTATTCATTTATAGCACCATGCAATGGTTTACAAGGTGCTGTGGCGCAATATATGCTGCCGATCAGACCAAGAACACCGGGGCAAACCCATTCTCTTTACGATAAGTGCACTGGGTTCTTTTACGTGCATTACACAACACACATGTAGATGTGGTGATCTAACCATAGCCGTAGCTGTAGCCACAAATTCAGACACAACCTTTCAACCATAATGGAAAACTTTTCTCATATCATTGTTCACCTGATTTGATTGAAACTCCAGTATATTAAATAGCTGTTACATTTCATTTGATAGTTTATTTTTCATACTGTTGTGGTTGGCCTTCAGTACTCTGTCCACAGAATGAAATTTGCAGAGCTCAAAATACAACTTAATAATGATAAAGCCACTTTAGTTACATTTCCTGAAAGTTTTAACATTAAAACCCTCCTGGGAAAAGGTTTGTGGAACTGAAGTAATACATAAGCGTAAATGTATTATTGATAAAAATGACTACAAGCAGTTCAATGTTTTTTAAAGCAAAAAAGGTAATTATCTCATACTCAACTGGGTTCTTTAAAACTTCAAGCACATCAGACCAAAATAAAAAAAAATGCCCGGTTTGTATTAGTGACTACACTACATGTACATTTTAATCATCTCCAGCAAAAGTTTGGATTTTCTTCCAATCAACTCAAGAGTTATCATATAGCAATGGTGTTCTCAACATGATACCGGTTGAATGAGTTTCATATTAATTTTGGGTTGAACAAAGAAAAAAATGACAAAATCGGGATTTTTACCTGTGACCTTCAGATTAACGTGATGTCGCTCTATCAACTGAGCTATCTAGCCCTCAAGTTGGCAGCCTCCCTATTTTGTAACCATATTTATTCGGGGGTGCCAGTCAGAAGCCATTCAACTTGTAACTGTCGTAAAGGTAAAACATGTTACTCTTCAATCCATTTTACAAGTTTCATTTGCTAATAATTTAAAACCTCACTGGCCGACTGATTAACAGAACATTCTCATAACAAATGCAAACAAATAAATCTCTACTACAAAATAGACTGGGCAAGTCTTGGGCATATTCAAACAATTGGACTCATTAAAGAGTGTGTTTGTTAACTTAACGCAGTAAAAACAATCTACGTGGGACAATGGTCCCAAAATCTTTGAATACACGCAAGACTTGCACAGTCTACATCCTTAATAGGTCATCAAGAAGTGTTACAGTCATATATGGTGGCCAAAAAAACCCCCATTTCTCCAGTTGGTTGATCTACTACGCTGTAGCATGGGATTATACTTTCACAGGTTATATTAACGTGGGTAGTAACCTTGGTTGAAGTTTCCCCAGGCTTGTTGGTACTGCTGGTACTGCTGTAAAAGAGAGACCAAAGATGTTAAAGACTGTCCATTACCAAACTGCTCTTTGACGGACACAATTATTGGTTTGAAACTCTGGCCAGGGCCCAATTTCGTGCAGCTGCTTAAACACAACAAGAAGCTAAGCACAAGAAAATAATTGTATGGTTACCAGTCAAAATACCACGTCACATGTACCATCTCTGACTGGTATCCTGCTTATTTTGCTGCCAATCTGAAATTTGTCAAGCAATATTTGTTTGCTTAAGCAACTCTATGAAATTAAGAAGTACTATAAACTATAAATAGTAGTAAACTTGCTGGTACAACCATGTGTAAAATCTCTTTGGGAGGAGTGTTGGTTCTGAAAAGAACCCGTTGGGTCTCGACGTTTCGAACCTGAAGACGAGCAGAGTATACTGTTCGAAACGTCGAGACCCAACCATTTTTTTTCAGAACCAACACTCCTCCCAAAGAGATTTTACACATGGTTGTTTCTTCTCCTGAAGACGAGCAGAGTATACTGTTCGAAACGTCGAGACCCAACCGGTTCTTTTCAGAACCAACACTCCTCCCAAAGAGATTTTACACATGGTTGTACCCGCAAGTTTGCTACTATTTATTGTTTATAGTACTTCTTACTTTCAACACCATGCAAAGCTTCAAACACCACTTTCTATGAAATTAGGTACAGAGAGGTCGAAAGGAGAACACATGGCCATGTATAAACTTACGACATAAATATTATGAGGAGTGTTTAAACATGACCTGAAATTGAGTCAAAAGAGGGCGCTATCAGATGATTGTGCGGAGTGCACAACTTTGACTCGCCCCAGTTCGAAACTTGCGTGCAATAGTTTTAAACTAAAGCGTGCAAGTTCTAAACTTGCGTGAGGAGCTACTTAGCGCTTAACATGGCTAGACATTCAATGCAGAGTCAAGGCAAGCTGAGGCTAAACTGTCTGATTTGTTCTCAACTTTTAAAGGTTCTTGGATGTTTTTAACGGAAAGGTGTTAATGAATTGGAATGAAAGACTGGTGACTCAGTTTTTAATGGCCGCTTCAAACCTTTCAGGGTTGTGGCCGTGCGATAAAGTTAACATATAAAGCAACCTTGGTATGCAGAACTCTGCAAGATACAAAACTTAGGTGGACTTTCATGATAAACTAGGCCAGTTTTGTTTTACAAAATCTACTCTTTCTTGATAAAACATTGCACAGTGTTCTGACAGGACACAAAGAGATGTGGACAAGAAGGGTACTCAATTTACCTGATTGTAGTTGTTATTGGGAGGTGCATTGTAACCCCCTGGTCCTGGAGGGGGTCCATAATTAGGAGGACCCTGTGGGCCGTACGGGGCCCCCTGGTTATAGTTGCCCCAGGCGGCAGCATTCTGGGCCCCTTGCTGCTGAGACTGTGAGTAGTCCGCTGGTCCATTGTAGGGCTGGGCTGGTGGCGTTTGTCCCTGGGTTGCCGTTGAAATGACTGCGGGGGGCTTGGCTGGTGTAGTCGGCGTGGTAGCTGTAGTGGTTATTGCCTCTTTCTTGGCCTTCTTCTCCGGTTGAGTCGGAGTGCTGCAACCCCAAAAATTATATAAAAACATTACAGTAAGCATGTTGAACAAAGGATAAAACACAAACTAAGTAATTAATGACATTAGAACTAATTTTCTTCTTCTTTTGAATCAATACCAAAGCCCGCTCTGCAAACAGAAAACTTATTCTTAGAATAAAATAATAACTTTGAAGAGTACCCATGTACAGAGCTCAGGTCAGACCCTCACTTCCATCCTGGAAATGCAATGCCCTTGTGAACTGGTTTGGCTGGTGTCTCTACAGCAGTAGTAGCATCAGCACCGGGCGACTGGTACTTTGAATTACCACTGGTTTCACTGCAAAACATGGAATTTTCAGCAGCATACAATTTGGCTTTGTTGCTTTCAATTTTCCACAACTTAATACAAATAACAATAATTCATGCAAAATTTCATGCACGGAGAAAATACCATGTTGAGAAGATTTATCGTAAGTATGTCACTAGGTCTCTATATTCAAAACAACAGCTATCGTATGAAATAATACAAGTATTTCTTCTTGTAACCATACTTGACTTATTACATTTTATAGAAGTAATAAGAAAAACCACCATGCAATGCCTGAAATCGTGCACAAGAAGTGCAAGTTCTAAATTTGCTATGAACAATGCATCCAAGATCTATCAGAAAGTCCCCCAATGTTCATCTTTTTAAAGCAGGCAGACAACATTGTTGATTGTCACAAGACCAGTATCTGCAATTTATATGTCCCAACATACACATAAAATAACAAACCTTTGAAAGTTTAAGCTCAACCGGTCATCAGAGTCACAAGAAAATAGTGCAAAACCCCATTGTATATTTTCACTGTTTTCAAACATCGAGTTTTGGTTTCACACACAAGATCCATTGTTTTCGTCGCTGAGAACAATGGAAAAGTCTCCTATTGTTTTCCTCACTTCTAAAAACTGTAGCACGTCAGGAAAACAGGAAAGTTTTCCACCATGACCATCTTTATATCATGTAGGTTATGTGCAAATCAGTGACCATCTATTTTGTTAAACCTAACCAATGTTGGGCACACCTTTTAATGAGGATTTCAGTGAAATTTACAATGGGAATGGTGGAAGCTTCCCCCAAGCATGTCATTCCCTACTTACGTTGTCTCTGCAGTTCTCTTCTTGGATGCGGCTTGTAGGATCTCCAGCTGTCCCTTCAGTAGCTCCTGGTGTTCCTCATATGCAGTTTGTAATCTGAAGTGCAGGAGTAGAAAGAAATCAATGAATTCTTCAATGACCACTTTTCCCAACTTCAGTTCTTAGCATGGCGCAACTTTTACAACTAACAAACGATGATTCTATCTTAGATGTTAAAATATTTTTAATTGCAAAAACAAAGAGGAAATGGCAAACCACAAATTTCTAATGTAGAGTTTTACAGTTTTCTGTTGCACTATTATTAAAGAAAACAAGAGGAAATCAGTTGATCAGCTGAAAAGTAGTAGGCCTGTAAATATTCCATACATAACAGAATAATGCTCAGCCAAAACAACATACACAAAAAAAACAATGGATGAAACTCACTTCGACACATCAGTTCCAAAGTCCATCAGGTATGTCAGCCGCCGCTGGGAGAATTTCATCTTGCTGTCCACATTGGAGCTGGACTGGACTCCTTTCTGGAAGAGATTCAGGATGATGGGCTCATTGTTGGGAAGCTGCTGGATCTCCAGGTCCAGTAGCTGCAGGTACACTTTGGATTTATCCTGCGGCGTAATTAACAGAAAAGAACTTACAGTAGAGGTTGTTTTTATTTCCTTATGAGAATAATAATAGTACATGTATAAATAATAGTGGCTTCTCCTATAACGCTAAAATCCGTCACTCAGTGACGCTCATTGCGCTCCAACATTATTACCCCTGGTAACTGGGCCATTTATTTCATTCCTTAAACCATCTCAGCTCCCTTGGGAGTACACAGAGTGTGCTGCCAATAATGTAGCGCACCAAGCTAAATCGATCACAAGAAACGTCTCTGCCCTCGAAGGTGCGCACTTACTCCTAGTGTCATGACCGGAATTCAAACCCACACCCTGATGACTCAGCCACGAGAACTTGAGTACAAGAATGAAGGAGAGTACAAGTATGTATGAAACGAGTAGCTATATGGATGACACCCACATACATTGCCGTCATGCCCCTGGTCATTGCCAGGGCCCAATTTCATAGAGGTGCTTAAGCAGAACAAATTGCTTAAACATTTTCTGCCAAGCAAAAATAAGCAGGATACCAGTCACAGATTATACATGTGATATGGTGTTTTGGCTGGTATGCATAATTTTGTTGTGCTTAGCTACTTTTTGTGTAAAGCCGCTCCATGAAATTGGGTCCTGGTCAGTGCCCCTTGAAATGTTCCAGTACAAATTTACATTTCCCTCATAGAGGTGCTCTTTACTAAGAAAAAAATTGCCCTCACAAGAACAAAGTATCAGGCCTTTCTCACCAAGAGATTGGCTTCTGTTAACTTAAGTGTTGAACTAACCTTTGCCTCTTCAAGAACATCATACAGCACCTTCCTGGCATTCATCACATCATTGAGTACCTGCATGCAACAAAAGAAAGATGGATGCTTATGATTCTTCACTAATAATAAAGCACATATTTTGCACTTTGTTAATATTATTATTATCATCATTATGCAACACAGTACAAAAAAAGTCCTACTGCACAGTTGTACCAAACATTACCTGTACACTTGGATGGTTTTGAACAGTTGATAATGATCTTTACTGGTATATTATTACACTAAGTTGGAGGGTTTAAATGCCACAGAAACGCCCGCACTGACCTTTGCGTAATATCTGGACAGCTTGGAGCTCAGGAAGAATTTGATTTGTTGCTGTTTGTGTGCTGCGATGCGATTCTGCAAGATATTCACCACCTCCTCTTTGTTGTTGATGCGGCGTTCAAGGCTCACTCGTTCCAGGGTCACCATGATGAGTTCAGGCAAGTTCTCCTCAAGCTTCTTGAGAACCTCCTTTGCCGAGTTCATGTTCCCTGCAATCACAGACCAGCAAATAATATTCACCCTCAAATTACCACCGAATTAGTAGTAATTGCTGAATAAACAGATGTGTGTATAAATCTTTCTGAAATTTTTTTTTAGTTAAAAAACATCTTAAGGGATCAGGTTGGCTCAGTGGTTTCTTTCCCAGCCTTTCACAAATCCCCCTTCAGACCAGAGCTTTGCATGTGGATTGGGTTTTCTATTCATCCTGTTATTGGGGCTAATTGTGCTGTTGGATGTGTAATCAAATAATACAATACCTAAATAAGATTTAAACAAATTAAAAATGAAGCTTTAAAGCTTCAACGTGCCAACATCAGCAAAAAAAAAATAATAATAATAAATAAAATATACAAGGCGTCAAATTCACTTCCGAGAAGGCAAAGCCAATTTTCTATATAAAGCGGACATGTCCATAATTTTTGTTTAAATGCCTATGGGAACTATTTACAGAGACAATGGATGTCTATTTCCATCAACAGATGAATAGATTCATTGAAGGAGGCTACACAAGAAAGACCATACCTTGTTTTTCCTCGAATGCTGCCCAGCGGAGGTGAATACTCGGTTTTCTGGGAAGATGGATATTGCAGGCTCGTCTGTAGACTGAGCTCACCCCCTCGATGCTGTGTGGCTCCAGGTACTTGGCATACTGCGATGTAAAACAAAAAATCCAGAGTTATAGACTCCTTGTTGATAACAAATAAAGCTTCAATGCCTATAGATTTATAAACCCCCAAACCTATTCAGGAAGTTGTCCGACTTCAGGCCAAACAACAAATGCTTATCATTGGGCCAGGCATACTTATCTTTTCAGAGTCCGAACAATTGCGTGTTGAGTTGACCTAGAGTTTTTTTCCTCCAAAACGTTCATGGTACAGTGTCTTGCTTTTTAAGGACACCAGCCAGGCAGGGATTTGAACCTACATTCAGTAACCCAATTGGACTTGACCATGCACTAGACTGGTAGGCCATGAGTGAAGCTGTTGATGAGTTAGAGAGACTATTATGTACTGCCATTACTGGGTAGGCCCTGTTCCATAAGCTCCAACCAGCGTTTATTTTTCATATCACAGGCATCTTTGATAAATGATATTTCATGCAACTACACACAGCTCCAGCATGAGCCCAAGCGTAATGCAAATGCAAGCGTAATGAGAGACTTTGAAACGCTAGGGGGGAGGGCAGCAGACATACCAGGTGATTTTCCATTGTTTACGTCGTTCTGAGCATGGGCACATTTCCAGGAACAGTGAAATTACCTGGTAAGTCTGCTGCCACCTAGCATTACCGAAAGTCTCCCATTGCATCCTAATAATAGCAGAACACACATTAAGCAAAATGACCTCAAATATTGGTCTATGAATATTCTTTTGTCCTACCTTCATCCAGAACTCCTCATAGAGAGCACAGGCTACTAAGCAGCGCTCATACAGGATCAAGACCCTCTCATGGGTGCCGTTGGTCGTCTCAAAGTCCAGGTACTCCCGCCAATTCTTTAGTTGGGACTTCTCAAGGGGTTTGGCGTGGAAGTAAGGTCTTCTTATCTGCAAATACACATAAAATAAATTCAAACTTAATCAATTAATAGTCCATTAGCAAATGTACAAAGCGTCCAGAGCTGTCCCAAGCTAAATTGCCACTAATAAGGCAATGTATCTAATAAGACACTGGTGAGTTTTTGATGGTCACAAGTTGACACTCAAATTTGATTCCTCTGACTGAAGACCCTGGGGCGTTCGCCGTCTCATGAAACTATGCAAAAGCTTGCCCTGAACCATGTGACATAGCAACTGTCAATAGTCTGAAGAAATCAAAGTTAAGCTGTCACTTGTGACTAAGCAAGTCATTGTACCAGACGTTATTCATCGGTTGATAAAAATGAAAGTTTAAACAAATTATTTGCTCCATCTTTACAAGCCATAAAATAGCTAAGCACAACAAAATTATGCTTACCAGAATAAGGTTACCAGCCAAAACACTATGTTACATGTACCATATGTGACTGGTGTCCTGCTCATTGTTGCTTTGCAGCAAGTTGTTCAGCACTATTTATTACTTAAGCAGCTCTATGAAATTGGGCCTAGGTTACACTTACCCCTTCCTCATAAGCCCATCTTTTGCTGACTTCCTGCTCAGTCAGGCGATAGATGGCCATACGGGATTCAATTACTTTCTTTCGGATAGCTTCATTCTCTGCTTCAACTTGCTGTTTAACAAAGAGATAAAAACATAAGTTCACAAATATTATTTTAACTCCCCAAAATGTAATTGCAGTACAAATCACCACTACCTGATGTCTTACCCATTTCTTTTCCATTCAACTGTATCATATATCAATTACATAGCTTCAGTATCTACTCAACTTGTCAAACATGAACAAATTATAGGATTGTGTGGTGTGGGGGCCGTTTGGCAACAACTTGGAACCTGTTTGAAACTAACAATTTGGACAGAAAGTTATACTTTCATTTTCGTTTATTAATTCTGGTTGTGAAGCCATGGACTCTCAGAAAAGCGAGCTTATCACTGTACTAGCCAAGAACCCCATAGAGAGAAGACTAAGGCAACCAGAAAGCACAAGAAGGAAGTTTCAGTTTTAGATGTGGGAAGAAAACCCCAGAGAATTATTCCAGGGAAACCCACAAAATCAGGTGGGATTTGAACCAGGGTCCTAGAGGTGGAAGGCGAGGAAAGATACCACTACACCAACCTGACAGCAAAATACAGCCAATACTTTTACAGAGGTAGTATAATAGTGTAAACTTCTGACTAAGGCCTAAAAAAAAAAAATGTTATGTTGGCGTAACGGGCCAGAAAAAATAGGGTAGGTAGGTCGGGTTTTGTTTTTTTCCCCAACAGTGAAACGAAACTTGTAAAGTCCAGTTAACTGTTTACCTGTTTCTACTGTTCAAATCAAAACTTTAAGCCAGCAAATGTCAACACACTCTCCAGGTTTAATAGAACACTATACCCACTCTTAAGGGTCACAGAACCAAGTCATAAAACTACAACGACATAGCCGCAGCTTGTGGTTTGATTGAAGCAAGAGTATTACAAACTGAAACAATGTATAACAAACTGCAGAGGATTAAGATAAGACGTAATTGGATCTCAATAGGAGTGTCAATCATTCTCCCAGGGCTGGAGAGTGTCTGGGGCTGACATTAAAATATAAAGAAAAGGGCGTCAGGTTTTTTTTCTCACTTTCGGCTTCGTTTTGTGGTAGGAAAATTGTTTTTTTAATCATTGACAAAACTTCAGCTGGGGGAAAAAAAGTTGAAAATAAATAAAAATATCCAGGGTCGGCCGTTTTTTTAGGGTGGGTCGGGTTACGCCAACATAACATTTTTTTTTTTTATGCCTAAGTTATAGAATTGCATCTATGAAATATATTTTTTAAACACATGTCCCCATCCCCTTTGAATTGGTTTTGTTTTTTGTTCCTAGAATGATAGATTTTCCTTTGAGGCCTGCGGAAGCCCTTTTCAACTGAGACCCTTACCTTGGAGCCAGCACCTGGTTTGACAGACGTAGGCAGCTCCATCCCTGGTACTCCAACGTCCACCCCAGGTGGGGCTTCATCGTCCCCTGGGGGCGCTACGTCACCATCGTCCCCAAAGTCTTCAGTCCCAGGCTCGACTACTCCCAATTCTTCTACCACCTCCATGCGAAGCTTGATGAACTCATCAACAGAGAGGATGTCTTTGGGATGACGGTCCTTGTGATTGACATGTTCTTTAAATCTAGACACAGGAACGTAGATTCACTTTAGAATTCCCCCGCGAGCAAAACCATGAAACATTTTGTAGAGACTTTTCTAGTAAATATATCTCCTGGCCCGATACTTTGTTCAAGTGAAGGCTCAGCAGTCCTTCCTATAACGAGGCAGCACTTCAACTATAACCACTGCCCAAGCCAGAGACGACTTATTAACCCTTAATACAGAGCTGCCAACTCTCCCTGATTCTGCAGAATGTTCCCTGAAAATAAACCAATCTTTCCATGTTCTGATGAACAAATTTGAAAATCTCCCCGATTATGGAAACTTTTTCCCTATTATGTTAAATGTGGTTCTAAATATCTTTGTGATTGTTGAAGAAGATTTTCCCGATTGCGAGATGCAAATGTTGGCAGCTCTGTTAATACACCTTGGGTGTTTCGACTATGCGCTATCCCACAATAAAAATGTTACCAAACTTTATATGGCAACTCAACATCAAAATATTTACTTTGGTACACCTGGGCTCAATTTCATAAAGCACTAAGATTAATCTTAAGACGAGTTGTCAATATTGCCGTAGTGATTTGTATTGTGACATCACACTTTGCTTAGCAATTACGATTAATACACAGTGCTAAGATCATTCTTAGCTCTTTGTGAAATCAGCCCCTGGCCTAATGCTAAAGCGTAGAGTATCAAATCAATGAAACTTAAGAAAAATCTTAAGTTTTAGTTATATACTTAAAATAAATTATGTTGTTGGTGCTGTTGTTGTTGATGTTTTGTTTTGATTATTATTTTTTTTTTGGGGGGGGGGAAGGGGTCCTAATCCACGATTATGAGCCATACTTCTCAAAATGGTGACTGTAAAGCTGAGTGGGGATCGTCAGGAGTTGGTCGTAGATCTTGGTCACTCGATACCACTCTTTCTTATCCTTCTCAAAGTTGATGTACATATCCCACAACTTGTCTGAGCGGAAATCTGTACCAGCGGCAGCGATAGCCTTGACGTACACTCTGGAGAAGTACAAATAAGCGGGAATAAGGTTAAGATAATAATAATAATAATAATTTATATTGCGCCCCTTACATACAAATGACACAAGCGCATAACACATGTTAAAATGCACAGAACATAACACATGTTAAAATGCACAGAATGGAAGAAAAAGATAAAGAAAAAAGACTGGTCACCAGGCCAGTGCCCAAACCACAGTATGGGTATACGTCCGTCCCGCCAACAGAGAACTAAAAAATACCAATTAAATATAGGCCTATCCCTGCTGACATCGGTAATGTTTTGATCTTTTCAGGAGACAGACGCCTCTAACCCTGCCTGTGTAAAGAATCTAAACTAACTGGCAAGGCAACCATAGAAGAAAGACAAACGAAAGACACAACAGAACAAAACCATTAAGAAAAATTTTCCTACATAAATGTATGTAGATTATTGCATCTTAAATGCAGAGGTAGTGTGTTTGGAATGTGGATTGTTATCCTACAGGGACTTAGGAAGCATCGATTATAATGTGCTTTTCGTGTGTTTAAATAATCCTACATACATTTTTTCAAGGGATTGAGCAAGCAGAAAAAGAAAAAAACGTCTCACTAACAAAACAGGGCCTGGGCCCAAACTACTTGGGTCCAATGTCATAAAGCTGTTGGACAGAAAGTACTGCATCGCAAATTTCTTAGCTAAGCAAAAAATTAGCAGGGCACCAGTCGCAAACAATGAAAACTATTATGTTGGGTTACCTGTTTCTGCTAAGCAAGATTTAACTGGACTTGATTTTTTTGTGTGTTACCAGGCTTTATTGAAATTGGACCATGCAAAGGTCACTAATCGATAAGTATGAGTAATAAATGACTACAGAGCTTTATATATTGACTAGGGCACTAACTTTCCCTGTGTTTTGAAGCCATGTGGGTGCATCTGTTTGCGTACAAACCTATGTAAAAGCTTGAAATTCTGTACAGCTATTGTATACCACCATGCCCGATATGTGGCAGAGGGTGTGTGGTCCCCCCCCCCCCAATGTTCCCATACCTTGACACACTCTTTTCCTCTTGCACAGAAGTACAAGTACCCCTCCCCTAAAATATGCTTAAGAATTTTTGAGATCCCCAGAACACAATGAAAGACACAATAGGAGAGGGGGAGGGGGTACACCATGCTACATATTGAGCACCAAATGGGCTGTTGTATGGCTATTTAAATATCAGTGCTTTTAACCTTTTCTGTGCATTATAAAATCTATAAAATGAACTCTTACTTCGCTGTATGTGTACTTTTGCGTGCATAGCACAAATCCTCATATGACAATCTCAATCCAAAACACCTAGACCTTTACCTGGTTTTGCATTGTGGGCAAAAAAAAATACAACTTGAAAATGTGGTAGCGAATTTTGATAAGTACAGAATGAATTTGATCAAACTTACTCTCTGAGTTTTTCAGTGGTACTTTCCTTCTGAGCTGTCTGAGCGATAAACTGGATGTACTGCAGCCACAGATCCACACTGAGGGGGATTGCCTTCATGCCTGCCTCAAACACCTTATCCAAGAAGAAGAAGAAAAAGGAACAAGAGCGGAAACCAGAACTATCAGAGCCAGCCGTCAGGACTTCACTTCCACTTGGTTATGGTAACCCAAAGCAATCAAGTATTAAGATTAACAATCAAAACTGATCATTTTCGAGAAACCCCACCCCCTCCCCCAAATACAGGTCCTCCATTCAGCAAAAATCTTTTTTTTTTAAATGGTAATTTTTTTTATAGTAATCCAATTTTAGGCTCACATCAAAGAAATTAAGCAGATTTGTGAAGATTTTAAGCACGAGAATGGAGAACAATTAAAACATGTAAAAAATCTAATACACCCAAGTGGAAGTGAAAGGAAAACCCCAAAACAAAAACAATAAAACAGGAAATTATAATCGCATATCTTCATCCCATCCCACAAATTGTTAAACATCATACATCATTAATCATACATCATCATAATAAATGGGAGGAAACAAAATATAGAAAATATCTAAAACTGCATATTATAACATAAAAATCTTGTTCTAGGCCTGATTATATTAAGTATATATAAACCTTCAGAACACAAACTCCACATCCTTGTCGCCATCGGACGCTTTGGCCAAGTCCGGGAGGAGGAGGAGGAAGGAGATTTTTCCTCTGGGGTTGCGATTATGAATCAACCCAGATCACTTTCCAAGAACCATGTTGTTGAGTGTCCGAGAGTGTGTGTGTGTGTGTGTGCATAGTGCTGGTTAGACTCACTGCTACAAGTTCCCAATAACAAAACAACGACCGCATATCAAATCAAAATCAAGTGTCAGTTGAAGGGGGGGTGAACGGCATTCGATTCCCTCAAAAAATAAACTTAGCGGGCTTGATCAAACTTATTCCCCCCTCCCACTTTTTTTGTTTTCACAATATTTCCAAAGCTTCCATCACCAGCAATCCTCAACGTGGATTCTGATCGTGCAATGATTCTCTCTCACAAAAAAATAGTTTTGGGCTCAATGAAACTTCATCATTCTGCACTCTACGTGTTTTGATTTCATAGTATTCCCCCAGCTTTCACAAAACTCCATCACCAGCAATCTTCAATGTCGATTCTGAACATGCAATGACCGTGCTGCATTCAAAGCACTTGAACTTGTTGTTCTCGACCAAAAAGAAAAGCATTAAAAAAATGCTAATATTTTAGATACCACCATAAAGACAGGTTAAACAACACTCCAGCAAACTACAAGAACAAATTCAATAGATTGAAAAAAGCAACATCTTAATTGTATAACAAAGACACTCTCTAATAAAAGACTACGTCATTATTCATATTGTTGCAAAATAAATGGATAGAAAATTGTTCACTTATGAAAGTGTAAGGAGCTCATATAGGCTACTCGGTTTAGAAGCGCAAATAAGTGCCTACTAATTATTATTAATATTATTGTTAAGTTATTCCATCTCACAGGAGACTTCGAGCCTTCTTGACCTGCTATTGGGAAAAATCTACTTTACTTGTTAATAAAGGTAAACTACGACTACGCAGCTGCTGGTGTTCACAATCAGTTGATTTTCATGAACCGACTAAATCCTGTGGAGAAATTAGCGTTAGGGAACCTATGAAGACCAAACACAATTAATAAAACCAATGCATGACCATTATTTAACTTGTAAACCCCCAAATAACATCGAATTGAAGCTATGAGCACACATCAGCATTAACAAAATGACATTTACTATTTCAAACCTTTTAAGTTACATAACATAAATGTGTAAAAAACAAAAAGTATTTTGAAGTATTAACTGCATGTACAGATTACAGAAAATAATTAGACATTGCAATATTATTTGTTTTAAACTGTATCGTTCAATCTTTCAATGTAATCATCCTACATGTACATTTTCCCCAGTACTCTGAAATCATTTGATTGTTTTTTGACTTTGTCTTTTTTTTAAGCATGACTTTGATTTTTGATTAAGTAATTCCATAATAGTTTCAAAGCGGTGTTTTATTTATTTATTTATTTTTTGATGAAGGTTGTCACATGGTGCGAAACTTAATCCAAGTTATCTGCAAATGAGAAAATATCATGAATTAAGCAATTCAAAATGGTTGACCGTGGTCTTTCCTGTCCCCTACCCGCCCAAACCCTTCTAAACCCAACTTCATGTTTCTGTTGGACCGAGGACCACCACTAGTAAACTATTTATTCTCTACATGGGATCAGGCATACTCCCATAATCAGAGTCCTGTTGTTATACAAATGTGGCATACAAGAATGGGAGGCAAGTCTGAGCGTGCCGAGATTCCAGCATAACATGGCAGATTTGAGGTTTTGCAAATCACGGTGAGTGAGTGCCTGCTAAATTTTCTCACACGACAACACTAAATCCCGGAGCTAATTATGAGAACCTTTGCTGTCTTTCCTTTGTCAAGTCAAGGTTTCATTTTCAAAGGAAAACGATTACTCAAGAAAGCTCCAAAAAGTTCTGAAAAAATAATACCGCGGGTGGGCACAGAATTGTTTTAAAAATACCGATGTGAAGTGGTTGAGCAAAGAATGTGTGTCTAAACAGAGATATGAAAATCAAATGCCTGCATTCCCTCCAAGGTCAACAGCCTGAGTTTTAGAGGCTAAACACACAAAATCTTCACTTTGAAAACTGAACAGGCCGGCAGCAAAATTTTAGAAGAATGGCATTTTTGTCACAAGTAATTCGTCATGTTGATGCAACAAGGTCATTATCTCCTAAAAATACAGTTTACGTGCTTTGAATGTTAAAAGGTTGTATCTCGCTTAAAATCACCAGGATGTACAGACCAATTCAATGGATGCAGAGATACATTGTTGTTACACGGGGGTCAGGGTTTGCTCTTAACTTTTTCAGTGGCTAGCCAGCAGGACCAGTCAGCTTGTCATTTCACTAGTCCACCAGCTTTTTCACTGGTCCATTTGTGCAGGTTTTCTTTCAACATAGTCATTAGCATGGGACTTGTAATTTAACTAAATATGAAGTGGTTTACATGTAGCAATGAGACTTCAGCAATAAACGAGCAAGCTGGACTAGTTGGACAGAATTCTGACTGGTCCTCAAGTGTTTCAACTGGCATTTGGCCAGAGGATTACTGTTAAGAGAGAACACTGAGAGTGTTTTCGTGTGAGATACAACTCTGTTGCAGAACCGAGTTATGACCTCGTTGCACTGACACAACAAATTCTTTGTCAAATTGTCTTTGAATAAACTGGAAAGCTTTTGGGTAAAAAACTGTAAAATTGTGGGGAGGGGGTTGTAACTGAATTATCTTGAGCTCGTGAACCTACCTCTTGTGCTTTCTGGTTGTCATTGGCTTTCCTTCGTTCCAGATCTGCATACTTCTTCCAGTATCCATAGCAATATGGATAGCGAGCAAGGAAAGCATCAAAGGCTTTCCTCACTGATGGCATATGACTCTGAGGTGACAGAAGAGACAACAAATCTGCATGTAAATTCATGGTTTAAGGGCCATCCAAATTCAGTCACAGAGAAATTAGGCATGAAAGGTATTATACAGGATCGGTAGAGCTGACAAAATAATCGGGGACAGTGTTCATGTTTTGTGTGATCAACCATACATGAAAAAACAAACCTGTCAAAATTTGGGCTTATTCCATCGTGTGAGTCAGGAGAAAACGGTGAAAAAGCATCCACAATTTTCAGCATGTAAACACATTGCCCTTAATTTTGGATGTAACAGATACAGTTGTCTCAAATATGACTTCATTTCAGAGGGAACTATTTCACAGAAAAAATGGTTCTAACATGAACTTCATAATCTGTATGCTTTCAGACTAAAATTAAATAATGTTTTTTATCCTTATCAATCCTGTATAATAACTTTAAAGTTATTGATATTTACAGTTAGAATCAACAGCGAGAACACAAGAATGTTGATATTAGTATTACTCAGGGGAGAGAGTGAGGTCATCAAAAGTTGTACTCTCCGAGTCTCTGTACATCCATTTTCTTCTTACCTGTTGCTCCACATACTGCAGCAGATAAGTCCATCCAGTGAAATCCGTGGGTTTGTCTTTGACTGCCTTCCAGTATTTTTCAAGCTCTGGTGGCGGAGCTTTCTCCGCATCAGCCTTTGCCTTTTCTATTATACAAAAGAAAAATGTAAACCATCCACGTTTGAATTTAATCATCAGATGTGTGGAAAAAATCTTTAAAACTGAGACATTTTAATCTCACATCTCCTACTCGGGTGGGATTCGAACCCACGACCCCTGCCATTCTAGAGCAGACGTCTTACTACTAGACCACCAAGCAAGAGGCCAGTTTGAATCTTGTATATTAGCAGCAGGTACAGCAACCATAGGGGATAAAGAATATTATTTGTGCTTTACCCCTGCATGTATTTGTGATAAGCACTGTATACTCAGCGCTTCTCCCCCCTCCCCCGTGAGTCCTGTGGGAAAAAATCCACTGGCATACTCCTGAGGTGGAATTCGAACCCACGACCCACTATTCTAGTGCAGACGTTGGGCATGCTCTTTGTCTAATGGTAAGAAAGCACTGGGTATACAGTGCTCATCACACCAGTGATAATATTCTTTATCCCTGATGCAATTATAACATCTAGGGAAAAACAATTGAAAACAAATAAGCATGTTTTTAAAACAAGCATGTTTACCAAAGGGTCTGACTAACCAACATTTCTTACTTTTGAATACATGTCTACCCTGAAATATGATCAAGATATGTTGTTACACAAAGACTAAAAGGGATTTACTGACCTTCTTTAGTCATTTTCTCGTTTTTCTTGACTGATTCTGCTGCCGTTTTGGTAGCATCTACTTCTGGCTTGCCTTCTACTGCTTTCTTTACATCAGTAACTTCCTTAGGGGAAGTAGCATCTGCCGCTTTTGTCTTCAACTGTGTCTTAGCAGAAGCCTCCTTCTCTTCCTGCTTAACAGCATCTTTCTGTGTGGTTATGGTATCTTTGGCTGGCTGGGCCGCCTCAACGTCTGGTTTCTGATCAGCCTTTGGCTGCTCTGACTCTGGTTCCTCCGTCTTCTCCCCTGTTGATTCTTGAGGATTGGTGGATTCTTGCTCCATGGGTTCTTCTTCTGACCGTTTCTGATCCTCGGTAATTGTATCGTCAGAGTCCTCCGCCTCTTTGGCCTCCATCTCTTCATCTTCTTTGACCTCCTCGTCCACAACAGCTTCTTTCCCCTCCGCATCTCCATCTTCTGCTTTATCAACAGCTTCACCTTCAGGACCAGCTGCTATTGCCTCCTCCAGACGTTGGACGAGTGCAGCTTTGACTCCCTTTGTGTCCAGACCCCGATCCATCAACTCTGTGCGGAGTTCTGCTACTTTCATCTTAGATGGTGTGAGACCATCACTAGCATCTGAAATGAGAGGCCGTTGAAAAATGAGAGGACAGATTAAAAAATGAAGATGTAGATAAACACAATTCATTCATTAAATGGAAAAAAACCAAACTGCTCAGTGCTAGTTTAGTAGCTGTGTAGAGTGCTATGCGACCACCATATTTTCACTCATTATATAGATATGACAAAAAACATCATCTTAAACAATTAGGTTAAAAAGATAAAGCCATCTAGGACTGTTGTGGACTCACTGCTTTACAACCGGCTTTCCACGTCTGTTTTACGTTTATTGGATACAATCATTGTATTCCGTAACAATGGCTCACACTGACAACCCAAATCAGGGACGAAAGTGAAACAACTCACTCAGTCTTTTGTAAGATTTTGGACGGTCTTTTTTTAGAAAGGTATTTTTCTTGATCAATGGTGTTTTAAGTGGTCTAGATTGAGCCAATGGAGATCATATCCTTGACCTTTTAATGTGTTTTGATTTTTTAAAGTGGTAATAAACATTTATTATCTGCTTTTTACAAGAAAATTCAAGCAGGCATTCCATTGCTTGACCAGCACTCTCGCACACAATGCCAAAAGAAACTAACAATGAAGATTAGCCAGTAGCTATAGCACTGTCTTGTCAGTGTCAGGACTACCGTCCACCCAGATCTTATATTTTAAATAATTTTGATACACATCAAGGGTTGTGCATCTATGATCTGTGTTTATTTTTGGTAGGTTATTTGGTTACCGATTCATATTATGAAAGTCTTCAACAGATGACAGACTGGCTAGGTAGGAGACCCGCGCACGCGATGAGACTTGACCGAGTGGTAATTACAATCTACTTCGCTTGATCGTAATGATTGATCATGATAAAGTAATATTGGCCCAGTCAGTGTGCTGCTGCAACAGCCAAGTTAGTTAGATTAGATTACCCAGTTTTTATCCCACAATGCAAAACAGCACTTTCATATTTAATCTGGATTACTCATATGACCCCAAACACTTTCAATTCAGTCTCAAACTAGACTCAAGTCAAAGTTGACTTGAGACCGATTTGACATGGGACCGAGTTGACCAATTTTCATACACTAACTCATATAACTGAACTCGACCGGCATGCATTGTTGCATGAATGACATGAATGATGCACAAAAACCATAATCACATTTACAAATTACAATTGCAATGAGCATTTTTAACAAATCAAAAGAAGATCGTAGGCACCTTTCTCATCTGTTGGAATACTTGGGTCGTAGTCACTACTGATAATTGATGCTTCGGTTGTTGGTGGCTCAGTTGCACCATTTTCTGACATTTCTTCAGGGACAAGGCTTTCCATAGCTTCAGTCTGAGTCGCTTCGTCGTCGTGTGGATTTTGTGTACTATATGTAGTATGTGTGTGCACACGAACATGTGATTGTACATGTACTGTACAATGTACATGGATTATGCGTACACACACCACCGCGCGTGCGTAAATTACTAAACTTCATTCAGTCCGTCCGTCCAGTGTAATATTTGTTTTAACGGCGACCTTATATAGCGCCATCTTGTGACAAATTTATATTTTATGGAATTATTAAAAAATTCGTGGGTTGGAGCATTGGAGATTCACGTCACAAAATCTATGAGTCTGATAAGATTTTTAAAAAAAAATCCATTATTGTATATAAGGCTTGCGGTAACACCATGTATTTTATTTTTATTTACTTTGCCGTGTAGATTGTTGTTCTTTGAGAACTTGTCTTGCTATATTCTACTGCCGCGGAGTAGATTTCGGAATTCGGGAGACTATTCTACTGCAGCAGTTCGCTCGTCCCCAGCGCATTGGTCTAGTTGTCTATCCAGGGGCCGATTTCACAAAGAGATAAGACTAGTCTTATCTGAAGTTAGGACCAGTAACTGGTCTTAACTTAAGACTAGTCCCATCTCTTAGCATTGCCTAGGACTAGTCCTAAGTTAGGAAGAGTTTTGTGAAATCGACCCCAGGACTTTGGTTTTAAAGCAAGGCGCTGGGGACGAGCGAACTGCAGCAGTAGATTTTTGGAATTCGGGAGACTAGGGCCTACCAAGTTCTGAGAAGAACTCTCCACTTCTAATTCTCGTTATTAACTTCACTGCCGAGGAGTGAGTTCATAATTGGTTGCTACGTTTTGTCTAGCCGTCCTTGCTCTATGGTGTAACTTGCTCTTGTCATCGCCAGGAGACTTCATTATTGTTGTTTTGTTTTTTAGGATTGTCAACATTCCTTTAAAACATGGGAGTACAGTCGTATTTTTTATTAGTGTATAATATCTCATTATTTGTCACAAGATGGCGCTACGTAAGGTCACCGTTAAAAAATTATTTCAGCACGCACATTGTGTACGCGTGCATTCAACACATTTCGGCGCGCGATCCACGGCGACGTTATTGCGGTCGGTATAAAATGCCAGATTGCCCAACTTGCTGCCTTTACGGCGGGCGGACTACAACAAACAAGCTGCATGTGTGTTGCAATAATGATATATCCGTATCTTCTGCTGTGTGACTTTCTGAAATGAGTGTTTGAAATCTCTTTGTTTCGTGGAAAATATATACGGTAGGTACAATGTGCTTGTGCTGTCTTCAAGTATTCGGTTTTTAAAACAATTTTAAACAACAAATCTCTTTTGAAATGAAAATGTCAGACGCTAAGGTTTTTTTCGGAAAATCTTGTCTGCACTGCATGCATACAGTGCATGTGCTAGTATGTGGGCCTCCTCTTGTTATTGAACACCAAACTACACACATTGACAAAAAATTAAACCTTAACAAATTGCATTTTTCCCGACGCAGTTTTCCTAGGATTTGCCCAAATATCATGTTTTTTTTTTAATTGTACGTTACATTTTCTGTTATTTAAAAGTGTTTATAAATTACTGGGGGGTTTTTTCAAGGGGAAAAGGCAATTTTTGTTGGTGTGTATTTCCATTTGTGTGAAGAAAGCAATGTCACTCAGTCTTGCCTCCATTGCTAAGTCTACCTAATCTTAGTCTTAATTAACTCAAAATTTGAAGGCAAAAATAACATAATACCCTCTGTAATTTTCTGTCAATATATAAGCTTATTAATATTAATATTACATGATTACATCAAAAATATAACAATTTTTTTTAGAAGAGAATGACCACTTAAAATTAGTACAGTCTTAACATTATTTTGTGTCTACAGCGTCGGCACTAGTACTCTCTCGGAACTCGACGAATCTCTCTTTCAATTAAACTAGACCTTTGGACAATCTACTTATTTAAATGTTAGTCTAATTTGTTACTTTTGTATAGTAACAAGTTTCACTGACATGTGATGGCCGAGCAGTCAAGCACATTGAACTCAAATTCTGGTGTTTGGGTTATCAGAGTTTGGGTTCTAATCCCAGTCATGACACTTGGATGCTTGAGAATGACACCTAATCACTGAGCGCCAGGGTTCCAAAAATGTTCGTACCGAGCTGCAGACAGATTAATTTTTTGGAACTGGCAGAATAATTTGTTTTTAAAAAATATCATTGTCATAATGAAACCCTGACTTAAAGGCATCGTACACGTTTGGTAATTGGAGCCTATTGTTTGTTTCAAAACTATATAGTTGTAGATATATACCATAAAACTAACCTGTGAAAATTTCATTTCAAAAGGTGATAGCGTTTTTGAGATATTGCCAAAAATCTGGAGCGGTTATGTCCACGCAGGAAGAATAATCTCCAATTGGAATACACACTCTGAGAAGCGTAACACATAACGCTGCTCAGATTCAAATCTTTGGGGGATAAAAAGTGATATATTTTTCCGTAATCGCAGTACTTCGAAGTGAAAGGTTTCTCAAAATGCATTATACTATCCAAAGCTGCTGTATGTAAGTTTTTATTGCCATTAATTGTAAGAGTCATTACCAAACGTGTACGATGCCTTAAACGAAGCAAAGACAACAGAGTTTTCATAAAAAGCACCAGAATTTGTTCTCTTTCGAGAAAATATGAGGTTTGTTCACCCTGAATCGCAAAACCTTGGCCGTAAGCACGAACAATAAATCAGCCATAATGTATGCTGGAATCTGGGACCACTCAGACTTAATTCCCATTGAGCTGAATACAACAATGATGGCAGCCTATCGGTCTCTTGTAAATTGTTATCCAAGTTTGTACAACAAAAGGAAAAAGGTCAGGTAACGGAATTAAACAATAACCCCTTGAAAAGGGGAGATTTTGAGCATGAATTCCAGTACCCTGTGTTCCCACGAAGTGTTGCACGGTAAGTGCATGCCCTGTGCACGCTACACAATGGAATGTCCTGGCATGTTAACCTTCCGGTTTTCTGAGTTGATACAAAAGCAAGGTGTTCATGTCAGTCATCATTTCATTCTGGCACGGATAATATTGGCCTGTTTATAGATTTTTTCCGGCGTTAAATGGCTAACTATAATTAATTGCCTTTTGGCATTATATCCTTAATTACATACATTTCCTAATACAATGTACACACAATGTTGAAGTAGAAGCACAAGATGACAAGCACTTATATGTATTTGATTAATTATTACCATTTTCACACAGCTAACGAGCCGAAGAAACCATCACTTCATTGAAATAACAGACACATTTCTTTAAAGCGAAATGAAAGAAACCAGTATCGAGCTAGAGGGAGGCTACCCGCAGATCATTGTTCATGATGTCGAAGAACCAGAGGAGGAGACGGTTTGCAACGGCGACGAGCCGTTGATGAATGGAAGTGTCCTCCCCAACCCAGTGGGGGTTTCAACTGGTACGCCACAGGGATCTCCGGTGCTGAAGTCACGCAAAGGTCATGGGAGCAATGGACACTTATACACACCCAACGGGGCGCCTTCTAAGGGAGCGTCTTACCTACCTCTTGGGGTTTCACATGCTAACTCATGGAGCGGGTCCGTGTCTTCGATACGTCTCTCAGCATCAAGAGAGGACATCGCTACAATGCATGAAGAGCAGAAGATAAAAGCCACAGAAGCCCCAATAGATAAGTAAGTATGCAGCATTTTTTTTTCTTCAGCACAGCTTATTTGACTTACTAAGCTTTCATCGTTTCACTTTTATACACCAATCATTTTCTTGTATCATGCCTCTTTTACATGGGAAGAGATGTCTTTCTTGATTTTCTGACAAATCCTTTGTCCTGAATATTGAAACAATGCAGTTTGCTCGACGGCAATAAACCAAGAAAAAGGTGTAAAGACCATGGGCATAGGTTATTGGCCCGATTTGCTATTTTAACACCTGATAGCTATCACAGCACTTCTGCTCAAACCTTGTATACAAAAAAGCGGTTCAACTTCAAAGCCAAACTACCCCCATGTTTGTTATAGAACGGTAAAATAGGCAGATTGAGCAAAACATTCGTGCTTCAGTTGACCCCATCAAGCCTCCATCCTCCCTCCATATCCCCCCCCCCAAAAAAAAAAAATAATAATAATAATAATAGTAATAAATAAAAAATTAAGGATATCAAAATCGGAGTTTTCAGTGAATTATAATTATAAGCTACCATGTACGTTCCCTCACATCATAAGGAATTCTTGTATATTGGTGAATTTCTCACTCTCACCAGAGCGGTGGTCAGGTTGGCGTAGTGGTTTCTTTCCTCGCCTTCAACCTCTAGGACCCTGGTTCGAATCATGCCAGGAGCACTTTGTGGATTGGGTTTTCAGTCCCTACCTGACTGCGTGGGTTTTCCCTTGAATAATTCTCTGGGGTTTTCCTCCCCCATCTAAAACTGAAACTTCCTTCCTTGTATTCTCTCCATTGGGTTCTTTCATTGGCTAGTACAGTGATTAAGTTGGCTTTTCTGAGAGTCCTTGGCTTCACGACCAGAATAAATAAAATGAAATGAAGTGCAAAATATGTTAAAGGTTTTGCAGCTAGATAACCCTGCCGTAGCTATAATTATCAAATCAATCAAATCAAGGGAGTTGTTTGCATTACTCCCACCACAGCTTTTGCGAAAATGTTAAAAAGACAGTACCTTCAAAAGTAAGGTTGAGAAATTGATCCCCTGTGTAAATTTGTAATTGAGTTCAAACAAAATGATTAAAGAATTTAAAGTCCAAATCAATGCTACGTGCTAAAAGTAAGAGGTGTGTGCATCAATCAACAGGAAACTTCCACACCCACAATAGCACTGTTTTCCTGTTTAGTTCAGTGAAAGCCCAAGAAGTTTCATACACCATTGTTATTCAATGATAATGATTGATAGTGGTGTGCTTGCATATGCATTGATACCAGGGTGATTCGTGATTCATGGTGATTGTACACAACTAAGTGTGATAATCTTGTTACATTTTAATTAGAAGAACACCACCTTTTGGTTCTCATCATCTAAACAATGCTGTGTGATTCAGCAATTTAAAAAAACAATTTGTAAAAGTACTGTGCCATTTTCCCTCAATGCAAAGTTTCTGGGTTGGTGACCGCCTTAAAAACTCATTAACCCTCTTACTGTATAATATGGTAGATTGTGGAGCCAATTGTTTCGCCATCCAAAAGCATTTAGATGCTTTACTGATGATGCATGGTTGTGTACACGTTTATTTGGAACAATCTTCCACCTGTCATTAGGGAGTCTTTTAGTTTATCTCTTATTTCCTAAAGCTCTTAAGACTCACTTCTACCCATGCTAATTTCTATTATAAATTTTAATTGTTATGTTATGTTACGATACAATGGCGAAGCTATGGAGTTTGTGAAAATCTATGGAAAAGTAGGAAGAATGAGTTTTTGAATCGTTTCCAATGGTCATTCAAAAGAAGGGTTAAAGTGACTTGATGTCACACATTTTAAATGTGAAAATTCAAATAAATACTTGCTAAAGACTTTTTTTGTTCAGTTTACATTGTTTGAACACATTTTTTTGCTGCTGAGTCATTTGAAGATAGATTTTTAAGAATGTTCACTATTTAAAAATAAAACACAT
>JAJGQC010000555.1:0-25000 GCA_021014325.1 Plazaster borealis
ATTCAAAGAAATTTTGTTAAAGTGCCCTTGGGTTTACACTGAGTAAATTTATCACCAAGTAAAATTTGAGTCAGTTTGTAATTTACAATTGGGGGAGAAGATTATTATTATTTTATTTTTTTGCAAGTAGATCCTGATAAATGGTATTAACTTGAATTATTTTGTTTGAATATTTATTGCTTTTGCAGTTAGGTGCAGTCCCAAGTCCGGAGGTTCCCATGGCAATCTTACATCACCGGTTAATGGCAGCCAAAGATCTACGTCAACGCAATGAAATTCTCCAGAAAATAGTTCAACTCGGACAGGTAAGAAGAGAAGTAAACAACACTACACTGTTAAAAAAGAATTGAGACTTTAAGGCACTGAACACGTTTGGAAATTGTCAAAGACCAGTGTTCTCGCTTGGTGTATCCCAACATATGCATAAAATAACAAGCCTGTGAAAATTTGGGCTGAATTTGGTCATCGAAGTTGCAAGAAAATGATGAAAGAAAAAACACCCTTGTTGTACAAATTTGTGTGCTTTCAGATAGGAATAAAAACTTCTTGCAAGAAGTTTTTATTATTTTAGTGAGAAATTACCTTTTTCTCAAAAACTACGTTACTTCAGAAGGAGTCCTACAATGTTTTATACTATCAACAGCTCTCCGTTGCTTGTTACCAAGTAAGTTTTTATGCTAATATTTGTTTTGAGTCATTACCAAACGTGTACAATGCCTTTAATATCTAAGAGGGCCTTTTCACACAAGGCACTTTTTACAGGGGCGTGTTATGGCGACTCTTACCAGACACAAGTTTCTGACATAAAATTCATTAACTGAAACAATTTCCAAGAGCTATGCGAAAACAGTTTGGTAACCACAAATACTTTGTAATTGTAATTGTAATTGTTAAAATCCATAGGCACAACAAAAAATGATGTCAGTGCTACAGTCTACTGTCGCAACACTCCTTAATGATAATGGAGACCTCGTAGATAAGGTGATGTCCAGACAAGGTGTTCAGGTTACAAACTGGGACTGCTACAAGACGTCTGTTCGTTACTTCTCAGACAGATGTTTCCCATTCAAGGAGGTCAGTGTGGCTCATTATCTATGTTGTGGTTCACTTTTTCAATATTTTCCTGACTTGATAAATCTTCTCTTGTGTCTCAAAGTGGGGAGCGGAGCAGAAGGTTATTTAGTCAAGTCATGGCCTTGATGCCCCTTGAAATGTTTCTTATGGATTTTAAGATTTCCCAATGGAAGTGCCCTTTGCAAAAAAAACCTATAAAACAAATAAATAAATGTCCTTGCCCTCTCAAAGATCAAAAATTATAGGCCTGGCTAATATGGAACAATGTTATGTGACAATGAACTTGCTTTTCAATTATTCATACTTTTTTAATTTAAGCTTTAATAGACTGTACAATTCTCGCGCCTATTCGAACATTGGGACCCGTTAAAGTGCATGAGTTTGTTTCCTTTACATGTTAAAGCAATGTGCGTGGGACCAAAGTGATCCCAAAAATGTTCGAATGTACGCAAGACTAGCATGGTCTATACCAGACAAATGTCAACAAGACTCTTCAAAAGGATGAAGATGTTTATTTAAATATTCATTTCATCACTGCATAATTCTTGCCTTTTGCACACTCGGTGAAATAAAATTCAGTTTTTATTTATTTATTCATCATGTGAAAACACATGAAATTGGTTTTCCATTGTACAGACTATGTTAGTACTTTGAGATGAATCTTAGTGCTTTGTGAAATCGGGCCCTGGAGTTACATCGGTGGGTCTGTCATCTCGTCTCATATTTATTTTTGTGAAGTTTGAGAGGTGTACCTCGTTCATGCAATTGCATTCTATGTTTTTGAAATCATTGTTTCTGTATACACCAGGTATGGTGTTTAAGTCAATTGGTGTGTATCTTGGTTTCTAGTGTATTTTTTAACCTTTTAAAATTGTAAAAGCGCATCAAGTTACCCTTACATTGATGTGTATTAAGCACTGTATACTCAGTACTTTCCTGAGTTCTGTAAACAAAATCCACAGGCATATCACTCAGGTTGGATTCGAACCCACGACCTTTGCATTGCTAGAGCAGATGTCTTACCACTAGACCACCGAGATAGCCCAGTGGCTAGAGGCATGACATCTATTATGAATATTCTGTTTATTATTATTATTGTTCTAATTATTTGATTATTATTTTTATTATTAGAATGACTATGCCCTCTCCTTGATGTACATCCTAGCTAATCTGTGTGAGCATAAAGAGGTCTCTACGGATATGTAAGTTTCCATTCCCTCTCTTTAACTTTGCACTCCCCTTTGTTTATTTCTGTCTAGACCGACATCTTTGAAAGAAAGCTTTTGTTATGTTTTGAATGACTTTCCCACTGGATTTTATTGAGTTAGTTCATATTAATAAAATACTCTAAGTCATTGTCAGAGAAAAAGTAGCGGATCTCTGAAAATAGTATTTACACAACGCTTGAGTTTGAATGTTCACAATTTGTGGTATTAATTACCAAAGAAACCCGTAGGCCTTAAAATACCTGTGAAGAGAAGATGTCAAAGAAATTATCAGTTTTAGATACGGGAGTAAAAAAACATCTGGGGAAAACCCACACAATCAGGTAGGGACTGAAACCCAACCCACATGCCAGGCTCAGGTCCGAAGCAGGATTTGAACCGGAGGGGGGCGGGGGAGGGGGGGGGGGTTCACAGAGGTGAAAGGCGGGGAAAGCCAACTTGAATGTTGTGTCTGGCTAAAATTATCCTGGGTGTCCAATTGTCCACACAAAATCTACGACACCTATATACAATGGTTTTGCGTAGAGCCTCTCTTGTGCGAGTTATGGTGTATTACAATACAAGTGATACAGCAATTTTGTACTGACGCCACAAACTTATGTTTGTCAATAAGTGCATATGCTTAGTATAGGCATTCACATCAAGTTACGACCATCTTTGTCTTAAACCCTGTATGCAATAACAATTTCAAAGCTGCTTCTTTATGTACAAAAGGGGACAGTCTATTGTTTACCTGCCAGCCTCCGTGTTGTTACATTTGTAACAATGCAGATGTCTCACATTAAAAGTCTGTTTTAATCTTCCTCCTGAATTCAAAAATTGCTCAAAATTCGTCTTATCCAAACTTATTTTGTCTCTAAGGATGTTTGTTTGTTCTTCCTTTTGTGTGTATTAGGTGCTTTCTTTTGTTGTAAAGCATTTTTGATACCTTTTGCGCAAAGATTGCTTTACAAGTGCTTTGATTATTATGTAGTGTTTAAAATGTTTATTTATTTTCATACATGTCTACCACCAAACTAATAATATTATATGTTTTTCACAATCAGGATACTGTCATCTTTCAATAAGCACTGCTAGTAAAATTCTAGACATCCATGATCTGTATCTGCCAGTTCTGGCAGCATCCAAGTGAGTAAGCTGTTGTCATTGACACCCAAGACAATTTGGATTTTAAAGATCCTAAGTTTTCTTTAAGTACTCTAAGTCCACCTGTTTTATTGGTGGTAAATTATTTGAATTTGCCATTTTTGTAACAACTCTTTATTCAAGCTACTTGTAAAAAGACTACATAAAGCAATTTAAGCATGTCTGAAGATCCAACCAAAATATCAATGGTGAAGAACTCATGCTGTAAAGCAATGGAGTCTGCCCCTCACATATATCTGTCATTGTGTGGCTTTTGCTATTGAACATACCTACATTGAGTTACAAGAAATTTACAATATAAGTACTGCAAACTTGCTCCATACGTCTCCGCTCATCATCCTCGGCACACCTGCAACTAGCTCCTGGTCCCCGTACCCATACTCGCTACGGTGAACTAGCCATCTTCGTTTGTGCCCCCAAACTTTGGAACAATCTCCCCACCAGCATTCGTGATTCCCAGACTCTGAACACTTTCAAGACTAGATTGAAAACTTACCTATTTAATTCAACTTCATAAATGCTCTTTTTTGATGTTTATTGCTATTGTTTATTTTTGTTACTTTTTTGTTAAGCGCTCTGAAACACTTTGTATGTAGCGCTATATCAATGTTTATTTTTATTATTATTATTATTATTATTATTATTGTTATAATTTGTCAGTTTAACAACACTGACTGTAAACAGGTCATTGAACTTGTTTTTTTTTTTATTTGACCTAAAGGGGCATGGTGAAGGGATGCTAAATCGTTATTGTTTCATTTTTTCGAAGAGTACAGTCATTCCTATGTTCAGGAAACATACAAAACTTGTCCTGCAAAGTCAATGTCTTTAAGTTTAGCTAAAAAAATTAATAAAAATGTACTGATTATATTTGTTCATGTTCTTACAAGAGCTGCCTTTATCATCATTTATGATTTGACTTGATCAATCATGGAATGTTTTTTGCCAAAGAAGTAGCGAGCATCAATCAGAATAATGTTATAGTTTAACTATTTTATTAGTTTTTTTTTATGGTAGATGAATACCTTGACAATTGTTAGATCAAGTAGAGTTATCAGTTACTTATTTGCAATGTGAACATTGGTTCGATCAACTTCATCCATCCTTTTTTATAGTTTCATTTACATTCTTATAGGGTGTCTGTGTGTGTTAAAATATAACTTAATCATGTATGGTGTAAAAGGTTGGATTTTTTTTAACTGAAATAAAAGGAAATAAGTACTCAACCTGTTTAGTTATTGGTGTTGGTCATAGGTTAAGTTCTATTGCTATTAATATCACTTTTGATGAGGAGAGGGGTGTTAATCCATTACAAATTATTGATTACAAAAATAATCTGTAATTCTCAAGGCATGATTTGATAGCCATATGAAAACTATCCTGTCCGATACACAATGCAAACAATTTTGAAGCTTTTAAGCATTTAATGCAATCTGTGTAACTTGAGATACTTGAGATCTCTTTAAAAAAAATTTGATTATGTAAATTGTTGTAATCAGTACTCAGTTGGCGTAGTTTATTTGTATGTTCACCGAGTGGCTTTAATTGTTATTTTTGGATGATATGGAAATTAAGAGGAACAAAATTATTGTGAAAATTTGCTTAACCAATTTTAGCAAGTAAGGGCATGGAATCAGTCACTAAAATTATACATGATATGATTATTTGCTGGTACCCTGGTTCTGCCTAACATTTGTTTTTAGTTTAGTTTTGTTAAAGCAACAACCATAATTGAAATTGCCCATCACTTACTGGATGTGTTTTCCCCTTAAAATTGCTGGCATTGCTCCTGGTCATAATAACTAGTCATTCAGTAAAAGCGAATGCAGTGCCATTATTGGGTGAAAAATACCCCAATTTTGATCAAGTCAAAGTTTCTAATTGTGTTGTAATCGGTTTCACTTTCACCAGTTGGCTTTTGTTTATTTGTTTAGATGATCTTCCCAACAAGGGAACTTTTGTTTTAGAATGTCTTTAACAAATTGTTTCCCAGTAACAGCTGTTTATTTTATAGTATTTGAGGCAATTCATTGTACAACTCAGTTTGATCTCAAAGTGTGAATAAGTATATGATTTATGTATTGATAACAGTTTTGAATAAAATAAAATGAATTGATGTTTGTAAAAAACACCTTTTATTGTCCACCTTTTTCTTCCATTAATTAGACAACCACATTGTGATCCGCGTTGAAAAGTTTGCAGATGTTTTTTAAAATCCTTAATTCTGTTCTATTTTGCTATCAAACAAGAATCGGTCAGTCAGGGAAAGTAGGGAGAGCATGGAGATTGTGTTCATCAAGAAGTCTAACACTGATAGGGCCCGGCCGCCTGCTCAGGGTCCCCCGGGCAGACTTTCTATGTTTTGAGCTGTTTGATGTTTCTTTTTATTCTTTTTTTTTCTCTTTCTTTAATTTGTTTTTATGTTGAACCCCACTGAGTTCAACTCCCCCACCCCACCCCCTTGATTTTTGTTAAATAATGGGTTCCAATGGAACAGGATCCAGATACTGATACTTTAGATACTTTAGAAAGATATTACAGGCAGTGTGTACTTTTGGTAATAATTGTCAAAGACCAGTATCCTCACTTGGTGTATCCCTACATATGCATAAAATAACAGACCTGTGAAAATTTGGGCTCAATTGGTCATCGAAGTTGCAAGATGGCTAAAGCCATTCCCAGACTCAAATTTTTGGGTGGAAAATTACCTCATTCTCTAAAACTACATTACTTGTTACAATGTTTTATAATATCAACAGGTCTACACTGCTCTTTACCAAGTAAGTTTTTATGTTCATTTTAAAGGGAAGAACAACATTTAAATTAAGGGGAAAAAAACTAAATCATAAGATTATACTCTTGACAGGCGGACATGTGGGGTATATAAGAGGCTAATTGGAGGGGGCACTCGGGGATCATAATTTTGAAGAATTGGCTAGGCAACAGTAACATATAACCATTATTTATAAACAATCATTATTTGTATAGTAGCCAATATTTATATATAACCATTTATATAAACCATTATTTTTAAATAAGTATTATTTATATAAAACCATTATTTATAAATAACCATTATTTATATATAACATAAATAACCATACAACCATGATTTATAAATAACCATTATTTATATAACCATTATTTGTATATAACCACTATTTATAAATAACCATTATTTATATAACCATTATTTATATATAACCATTATTTATAAATAACCATTATTTATAAAACCATTATTTTATATATGACCATTATTTATGTAAACATTATTTATATTATAACCACTATTTATAAATAACCATTATTTATATAACCATTAGTTATTATGACCAATATATCTAAATATATAAATATTTATAATTAACATTATGTATAACCATTATTTAATATATTATAGCCTCTTTCACGTTTCTTGTACGGTACCACTTGGTGGATTAGCTGATAACTAAGCATTTTTTATAACCTTTTTTTAAAATAAATAATCATGTTTGTATTCTATAGCCTTTTTTGAGCGTTATTCGCTGACGACCTGGATGAAAATTGTCAATAGGTGGCGCTGGCCACCGTGATTGATTGTACACAACAAGTACATCCGTATTTTATTTGTTGTTTACACAAAAACACACGGCATAGGGGTATGTGCAGTGGTGAGACGGATCGGATGTTTTTCCATTTTACTTATAGTCAGAGACTTACGTTTTCCTGGGAAAATAGTAAATACGAGAAACTGTAAGGGTAAGTACGTTTGTAACCCCTATATATTTGTGGTTTCGGCTACTAACGTTAGACCATGGAGGTAGGAATTAATTTGTAGACCTAGTAAAAAATACATTTTCACCGATTGCCCTGTTCCCTGTTGCTGTTGTTTTCGCCTTGACATTTTTATATTACATTGGCCTCTTTGCCCGTGCGTTTCTTGTCCCATCATCACTTGACCTGTACAGTACAGTGGTACTGCTGAGTGCTGGTATGTTAGAGGACGCCAGTCTCCGTCTTCACGGAGGAGTCCAACCTGGGCTATCCCATCACTCGTTCATTATAGTTTCCTTCCTCGACAAGTTACAAGTTGCGCGCAGAAAAAATACCCCATAAACTTATATAAGCAAGGAATTTGGTAGAACGTTCAATATTCAATGTATTTTTGTACATTATATATGCAAAGGTTTGCTTCATCCACGTGTTTAGAACATGATGATGGAGAAGGGAAATACACAGGAAGAAATTTTAAAAAAGAAGAGTCGCAGGAACAATCTTGACGGTTAAAAAAAGGGAAAGTAAAACCATGTAATCATGGAGTTATTTTGAAATCCTACTTTTGTACTTGGTAAAACTAAAGAATAAGTAAACAGTAATACTGAAATAATTTGTTCCTTTTCTTAAAATCTCTGCTTTATTCTGATTCTTCCTGTCACAGGCTGAAAGATGTCCTTATTCAGTGGCATGAAGCTTGCCTCTAGTGGCTCAAACAAACCCAATCAACAAGCTGACTCAATTTCAACAGAAACTGTAAGCAGTGCCGACTCTTTAACAGGAGCAGAAAACAAGAATGAGTCTCCGATAGCTAGTGATCCTAGTGGATTTTCCTTCATACAAAGAACAGACAATGGACCGAGTAATAGTGTTGATGCTATCTGTAGTTCTAGTGCCATAAAACTAGATGAAAGTAAATCACACACGAATCAACAATTGTGCAAAACACCTCCTCAAACTGCCCGGTCGTCAGAGCCCTCGGCTGATCTTTGTCTTGTTGATGATTTGAACTTTGAGCTTGACCCCATAAAGATCAATGGAGATTTGAAAGTGAAGACGGCCAACCCTCATATGACAGTCTTTGATTTGCAAGATGTGGACTTCAGCTTGCCAGCTGACCTTGATTCAGAAGCTTCAGTGCAAAAAGACCAGAAATCAGCAGATAATAAGTCAGAAAGCAGTTTCAGTTTTATAACTACATCACTGCAGAATCTTGGTACAACGGATAGACCTGAACCTGTTGAAACCCAGTCACTGTACAGAGAGGAAGTTGCCAGCACACCAAAAGCTTCACTGTTAAGAATTCACCGAGAGCTACAGCAACCACATGAAGCACGCTTAAATCAAATAAAGTATGTCAAAAGACAAAAGAAAAACAAAGGGTCCACATGTAATATGTCTACATTTAGTGTAATTTTGTTGAATTTTGTGTAATTTTGAATGGTCGGGTATTTTAACTATTATTGTTATTTTAAGGATATTTTGTATGGTTAGCTATGAAAGAATTGCAAGCAAATACAAAAGTTTATATTTTACAAATTCTCTTCCTGGTGAGTAGTAGTTAAAATGGTCGAATGAATGCAGTAGACAATTTGGAAGTGTATCAATGTTAACAACTGGTCAGATTTTAAAAAGTTATTTTTATACTTTTAGGAAGTCCATTGCAGACGTGGAAGAACAAGTGACCCGACTCTCTCATGACTGTGTCACATTAAGTCATGGTCTTTTGCAGAAACGGCAACAGTTGCAGGCACTGCAGGAGCAGAAACAGCAAACAATTGATGAAGAAGACTATGAAAAAGGTATTGCATGGATATCCCACTGCTGGAATGACAATCATGGAAATGTACAATTTAATCTCTGTAGCATTTGTCCTGTGATTTAGAACAAAGTTTGTTCAGTTTACATTTTAGCAGGACTTCAAATTCTGGTCAATGAATCGTCAGATTTGAATCCCCAATGGGGCTATTCATGATGATTGTGTCCATGAACCATTACGTAACTTCTTAGGTGATCAGCTGATTTAATTTTTTTAGCCTTTCGTTGAGTACCATATAAAACTGAAAGAAGTCTTCGAAGTTTTTTGTGTTGGACAGTTTACTATTTTTCAACCTATGACAAAGTTGCATACCTGATGAACACTTACTGTACAAGTAAAACATATTTAGCTTCATAGCCTAATTGGCTGATAAACACTGATAAATTAGGACCCTTAAAGGCACTGAACGCGTTTGGTAATTGTCAAAGACCAGTGTTCTCACTTGGTGTATCCCAACATATGCATAAAATAACAAGCCTGTGAAAAATTGGGCTCAATTGGTCATTGAAGTTGCAAGAAAATGATGAAAGAAAAAACACCCTTGTTGTACAAATTTGTGTGCTTTCAGATAGGAATAAAAGGCTTCTTGCAAGAATTCTTTTATTATTTTAGTGAGAAATTACCTCTTCCTCAAAAACTACGTTACTTCAGAGGGAGTCGTTTCTCACAATGTTTTATACTATCAACAGCTCTCTGTTGCTCGTTACCAAGTCATAAATGCTAATATACATTTTGAGTAATTACCAAACGTGTACAGTGCCTTTAAAGGCTAATGAAGTAAAATTGACACAAACAAGTAGCAGGCTGCTTACAGTTGTACACCTCCAGGGAGTTGAGAAAGCTCCTAGGCAATTCAAGAGAATTATGGTGATCACAGTTTTTAGGGGTATGCACACCCTACAAGCTATCTACATTAGTGTTCATGGATCCTGCTTGGGTCTATCTTTCTTGATAAATCACTCACTCACTCTTTCGACCAAAGTGGCTACTTGAGACAAGTGCGATGACACACATGCAACACATCACAATCGCTCATGCAGCCACCTGGTTCATGCTTAGTCTCCACCCAATGATCTTCTTTCATCATCTTCAGCATGTTTTTGATTGGCCTCCCTCTGCTTGGTTTTCCTCACTTTGGTTCCCACAGGATCACCCAACTTGCTGGTAGCTCGGCATGCCTGAAGCAGTGAGCAGCAAGGCTTAGATGTTTCATCTTGGATCTTCTCCAAGATATTAGGCAGGTTACTGTAGAGCTCGGCATCCGTTACATGATTAACACTGATAATATTCTTTACCACCAGCTGAAGAACTTCATGATAAGTGTCAAGCCTTAGAGGCAGACACTGAGAGCATCATCTTACCTCTACCATGCCACCATCCTGCCTTGAAGACTCTGCTGTCTGACTTACTAACTCTCTATGCCCAGGAGAGAGAAGAGCATCAGGGTATAAAAGATCCTTACCGAGAGCTAATCACCAAGCAGCAAGAGGCTGTTACTGATGCTAAAGAGCAGTGTGTACAATGTGAGAACATCCACTCTCGGAAAGTACAGGGGGCCCGGAGCGAGCTGGATAGAGATTTGGCGTAAGTTAACAAACAATTTGAATTTGAGGAAAAAATGAAATGAGCAGTACACGAAGAAGCAAATGTGTAAGGGATAATACATTATTGGATTTTTTGCAAGAGTAAATTCAATTTCAAGGTCTAGTTTTCAGTTAACACGCCATCAAACCAACCCGGTGATTCCCTATTCGGCAAAATAAAAAATTTGCATTGTTGGTAATGGCCTGAAAAAAAGTAGGTAGATAACATTATTTTGTAATTTTTTTTAAAAGTTCTTACATTTCAACTTCTTACATTTCAGAGTTATTTGTTTATATTTTAAACTCACTACCATTGTACTCACCCTGTTTGACTCACTTAGTATTATTGATAAGTTTGTTTGTATTTCTTCTGCGCAGGCATTTGCAGTTGGACAGAGAGCATTTGGTGAAACAAGAAGTACAGCTGTGCACCAGGATTGATGAAGGCACTGCTAGTCTACATCAGACAAGAGATGCCTTGATAGACGACAGAGCACAAGTGCAGGTAATTAAGAGTTACCCAAGCATCAAGTGGCCCTCATTTTAATTAAATATCAGGCAAAAAGTGTCCTCCTGCCAAATTGACCTTTCTCGTGCGTATTCAAACATTTGTGGGAACACTTTGGTCCAACGTACATTGCTTTAACGTGTGAAGGAAACAAACTTGTGCACTTTAACAGGTCCCAATGTTCAAAAATGCGCAAGACTCGCACAGTCTATTGGGGGAAATGATTGGAGGAAAAATATGCTGAATCATTCTACTAAACAAATTGACTGAAGAGTGCATTCCAAATATTTTTAAGCAAATAAATAAAAGTCTTACTATATACTTATTGACTTGGGGAATAAATGGGGAACAACTGTGACGGGGTGGAAGAATATTAATGGAACACATTCTTTGCGTACAGTATTGAGAATGGATTTGATGATCCTGTGATTTCTGAGATTTACTCCTGGTGAAACAAATAGTATCACAAGTGAAAAATACTATTGGTTTAAAAACAAAAAAACATAAAAAGCTAGATAATAATTTCCATTTTTTAAATTTTCATAATTTGAAAGGAAGAAATAAAAGAACTGGAGGCTAAGCTAAGACTTCTTCACTTGAAGGAGACTGCCATCACTGTTTCAATCACAGACAAACACCAGGAGATTGAGTTGGTGAAAAGAGAATTCAGCCAAGAGATGCAGGCCATTGAGACAGAGAAACAAGTACAAGATGAGAAGGAGATTGCACTGAGGAGGAGAGGGGAGAGGTTGGATGATGAAGAGAGACAACAGGCTGAGAAGATGGTGGAAGTGAAGGAGACGGAGTCAAGGTGAGAAGAGAACAAATGGGTGTATTCTATCTATTTTGTTAAATGTGACGCTCCATACCGAGACCTGGTTCATCCTGCCAGAATTTAAATTTAGTTGCTCATCAGGGCTCCATTTCACAAAGAGCTAAGATTGATCTTAAGATGTGTATCAATCTTAATTGCTAAGCAAAGTGTGATGTCACCATACAAATCACTATGGCGATCATCAGGGAGTCGTCGACCATCGAGTTGTTCAAGTCTCGCCTTAAGACTCATCTTTTCAAACATTATTTATATAACATTGCAACTTATTGAAAGGTTTGTATCTATTATTCATTTTCTACAACTATTTTTAACTATTTCATCTTTTTAGCTTACTGTGAATTTGGCTGGTCAAGACGTAATTTTTTTTGGTAAAATTGTTTAATTATCATTGTTTTTAATTTAATTTATGTTGTTTAATCCATTTTTGCTTGTAGTCAGTGCCCTGAGGCGGAACCGATCTGCAACTGTTTGCGCTTTATAAATCTCTCTTTATTATTATATTGACAACTCATCTTAAGATGAATCGTAGTGTTTTGTGAAATCGAGCCCAGGGAGTAGGTAGCATGACTGTGCACAAAATTCCCAAGAATTCAAAACCATTTTTCACTGTTATCATTTAAACGTGATGTTGTGTTTTTTGAAAACCAGATAACGTGACTTAATTTACTATCCCAAAACACATCAATGTACTTTCCATTCAAGGAATATCAAAATGAGTTTAATTTGTCTTTGTACTATATCTTGATGTGTATTTTGCTATGTATTGTTATTCACAGTGAAACCAAGCTGCTGGCAGAATTACAGAGATATCTTGCCCTGGAAGAGCTTGCCGTTCAAGAATTGACATCCTTGGAGTCAAATTTACTCAATAATCTCTGGCCAGAAGAAGGCTCTATAATGTTGCTGGACAGAAAGGAGGATCTGATCAAGTAAGGAAAGATTGTCCTTTAAAAAAATAATTTTTGTGAATTTGATGGTTAAACAAACTTGCAGTTTTATTCGTAATTAATATCCTTTGTGGCACAAATGAAGTAAGTTATTAATGATAAACCAATGTGATTGTGACTTTAGATCAATTCTTTATCAATATTTATTTTAATCTCATGAATGACAGGTCTCAGCTCATAAATATTGTTCTTTGCACAGCCATTTTTTGTGCTTAAAAGCCCACCAGATAACATCCCAAATGATGTAAATTATCATGTTTTCGAGTGTGATGTAATTGCACTGTAAGCCATGCCCACTTCACACAAACTGGCTCCAACAATTCATAGGAAATGTATTGAGCTATTTTTTCTCTTACAATAAAAACACATTTTGGGACTTGCCTATTTAGTTATGTTTTGCAAAGTCTCAAGGTACTTTCAGAAGTTTCAGTTCATACATAAAGCAGGCATGCAACTTCTCAGCTACACAGCTGATTTCTTCTTTATTTTCCCCCTTAATTTCAATGCCATAGAAAACAGGAAAACAAAGTTTGGTATTCCAGGAAGTTTCCTCTTTTGTAGTTATTGCAATATCAAAGTTGCATGTCTGAATAAAAGAAAGGCCTTTGAACGATGAAACAAGTGATTTTTTGTAAGCATACATAGAAAAGTATGCAAGCTTTGGAGCCAGAAGTAGCGAAAACCTGGCTCATGCAGCAGAAGCATGCATGTGACATATTGACTTAGTGACAGGAATACCTGCAGGTTTTCCATTCTCCTTTTTGCCAAGCACTTCTGTTTTTATATTATTTATGAAATCGTAGTAAATGTACATTATCAAACTAACAACTTTTAAAAGAAAACCAGTCACAATTGGTTAACATGAATGACAGAGTAAACAATATTTTGTCAAGAAAAAAACTTGTCTATGCTCACAGAGTTTTATGAAAAACAAGCATGACACTGTGTTTGAAGATGTTTTGTATCTCCCTGTCTTAGAAATGTGTAAATTAAATTTGATAATTTGATTTACAGGAAGAAGGATACAGTTAGACAGAAGATAGAGGAGGTCCAGCAAGCAACATCGATGTTACTCCTGAGTCAGACTAGGGTAGTTACACTACGTCAGAGAGTGAGTGATACAGAGGGCCATATTGCAGCCTTGAACGAGACCAAACAGCTCGCTGTATCAGGTGAGATATGAGGGTCAGTAATTTACTCTCCCAAAACACATTGATGTACTCTCCATTCAAAGATGTATGTGATGTTTGAAGCTTTGCATGGTGTGGAAAATAGGAAGTAACTTTTACTAGTAAACTTGCGGGTACAACCATGTGTAAATCTCTTTTGGGAGGAGTGTTGGCTCTGAGAAGAGCCGGTGTGGTATCGACGTTTCGAGCAGTATACTCTGCTTGTCTTCAGGAGAACAGTATACTCTGCTCTTCTGCAGCATTCTGTTTACTACTTATAGTTACTTCTTAACCTAAGTGATGTTTCTCATGAAGACGAGCAGAGTATACTGCTCAAAACGTTGAGACCTCACTGGCTCTTTTCAGAGCCAACACTCCTCCTAAAAGAGATTTACACATGCTTGTATCCACAAGCTTAACAGTCAAAGTTACTTGTTATTCAAAGATGTGTTTTTTACTCTTCACCTGTCCAGTGTCAGGTGAGATATGAGGGTCACAATGCATCTATTGATCCCTTGCACCAACGTCACACGTGGCTTCTGTCTGGCACGCTCTCCATTGTGGGAGTCAAATTACACATTGAAATAATAAAGTTATAGTAAGTGTGTGAAGGCTGCATTGCCAAAAATGAGTAATACACTGTATAGCACAGGGACAATGAGAAACAAAGTGACACAACCAAGATTATTGTGATGAAGATGTCAGATGAACTGGGTCAGTAGGTAAACTTTCTTTAACTCATTGACTGCCGCCTACGAGTATATTCGTAGTAACAGGTGTAACGGATTCTGCCACTATGAGTATACTCGTAGAGAATGAAATGCTTTTGTATAGTGAATTGAATATACTGGCATCACTGAGAATGCAACGAATACGCTTCTGGCAGTGCACGCATGCGCACCACACTTGGATGCTTGGCAAATGGGAATGCCCCTACGAATTTATGAGCGGCAGTCAACGTGTTAACCCTTAAGAGATTTGACCTTCAACTGAAAAGGTCACGGTATTGAAGAGCATGTCCTTACCATGTTATATTAAACTATCTTCATTCTTTAATAAAAACAATATTTCCGTTTAATGTTATTATTTTTGCCGGCAATTTTCAAAGCAAAAGAGTATGTTGAAAAACGGAATATTTAGCCATACATAATAATGATACAAAAACAAAAGATCTGTTTTATTATGGGTAAAAAAAATCAGTCTATTAAATGATTTACCAGTGTCTTTAAATCTTTAGATATCCTCTTCATAGGGGATCTTACAGTAAATGGTTTGTCTTACAGGTTAATTCAATATCAAATTACTTGACACTTTTGTTGTAGTGGGTGTAAACTAATTATATTTTTACTTGAGTTATTCTTGCAAAGCAATCAATCTTAAGTCAGTAGGAAGTTTAATTTGTTATTTCTTTAAAACTTGCAGTGTTGAGCACTGTTTTTAGCAATAATACCTATGTTGAACACATTTTGATGAACATGTTTTTCGATTTTTTGATTTTTTGATTTTTTTGGGTTTTTTTAGGGAAGAATTTCTCTGAGGCAAGGAGGCTGACAGATGAGATCAAGAAGCTGACATCGGAGGGGCAGCTCATCCAAGAGGAGATGGAGAAACTGACCCAGAGGAATGAAGAGACAACTAAGACGGTGAAGTTACTCAGGGAAGATGTGGAGAGATTACAGGAAGAACTTAATGAAGACGAGAGACAAGAAGGTTTGTGGATCAAATTCTTTGAGGAAATCTGAAAACAGTGGCTCTTCACAAGAATTGTTCTTCTGAAGAGCCACTGTTTTACCATTTTTCAAAATGCCTTTATCTTTTTCACTTTCACTTTCTCATATTCAATTCAATTCAATTCAATTTATTGTCCATAAAATGGAAATTTGCTTTGTCAAGCATGCTCATAACCGTACAAATATTTTGTTTTTTAAATACAGGATGAACAATTATGCTGAAGAATTACAATATTTTACACTAAATAAAACTTAAAATGTATTTACACAGGGGGCACAAACCAAAAATGTATTACTTAAAAGACCAAAAACAAGAAAGAACAAGAAAGAAGTTATTGACTGTCGTTAAACATACGAATAGAGAGTGGTAAAAAAAGAGTTTAAATATCTAGTGGTTCAGCACTTCAGACTTCTCAGCCGCCTACCAGACCTCATTTCCTCATAAAATTCATGTAATGGATGTGAGTCATTGATTAAAACTGACTTAGCCCAAATTAAGATTCGTTCATGACAGTTTGCACTTATGTCCTGTTCTCTACCAAACATCTTGCCCGCCCGCTTTACTCTCTGAATTTTGGCCAAGTCCCCTTTTTTTGCACTACTAAACCAGACACAGCAGCTGTACAGTATGACACTCTCAATGGCTGAAGTATAAAAGAGCCTCATGATAGTTTTATCGACCTTAAAAGATTTAATTTGCCTTAGAAAACGCTGTTGTCCTTTGGTATTCTGCTTGGATAGAGAATGGTAAATTGTCACAACACAGATGTAACTTGAACACAAAATCCAAATATCATTTTTCAAATAAGCTTTTATCATAACCAAAACAAAGAGAGTGGTAGAGTACATAATAAACCAGTCTTAAACTTATTATTTCTAGGAAGTAATGGAACATTATTTTATATTTGTTTTCGCCAGAAATATCAGTAAAAGAGAAGCTGCTGAACAGTATCATTGGTTTGAGAGAGCACCTTCAAGTCTCCACAGACAGTCCACTGAGGCAGACCTTACAGAGGGCCCAACTCTTGGCAAGCGCTTATCACGTCAGGTTCCTGTGTCTGAAACATAAATTCCCTCTCCCTGCTGAAGTAGAAGAACTCTCCGAAGATCCCTCTACTCTAGATCAGGCCATCGGATGTTTAAAACAGACTGGAAATTAGAGGTGGGTTTTAGTCAGAGAGAGAATCTAGATTTGGAACTTATGTGGGACATGTAGTTGTGCAAGAGGGAGACAACTGTTTTTCATTTAATTATGCCAAGATAATCAGTGAAAATTTACGAGTGCATGAACTGATGGTTACATCTACTGACCCAACTCACCTTACATGTATGTCGACTTTAACAGTGGAGCACTTTAAGGGTAAAAAACAAATTATATTCTTTTTCCCGATGAAAAATTAACATCTATTAAAACGTTTCGGTACCCCCAAGCTAAAACATAGCATTCAAACTGCCTCTAGCCACCGGGCTAGCTCGGTGGACTAGTGGTAAGACATCTGCTCTAGCAATGCAAACGTTGTGGGCTTGAATCCCACCCGAGTGATTTGATACTGGATTTTTTTCACAGAACTCGGGAAAGTACTGAGTATACACTGCTTAATACACATCGGTGTAAGGGTAAAAACAAATTATACACTGTTTTGTTGTCGGCTGTAAATTTCATGTAAAAACCCTAAAAGTTCAATCGTTTCATTATTGTATTGACATAAACAACTAAAAGTGACATTGTGTTTTGTAAATGATTTAATTGCAGACCAAACCAGGCCATACCTTTAGTTGACGGTATAGTGGTGAGCCGTAGGTCCCTCGGGACACTGGTCAGACAGATTGCCATTAATGCTTACCAAAGGAAACGGATCGAGACAGACTCGTAAGTAGAATGATTTCACTAAGTACTATGGTGTCATTATATGTGATAGCCACAGCTTGGTCCATTGCTAGAACTATTTCTGACTGTTGTCAATTCATCACAGCATTGAGCTTGCTTGGCAGTAATTGACAGTTACTTGTTCCATCCCTTCTCCATCAAAATAGCAGGTTTTGCTTGAGAGTGATTGCCTCTACTGCAAAGTCAAAATGCCTCCACTCTTCATTAGAGAAGCTGCATTCGATTTCACAAAGCACTAATTTTCATCTTAAGATGAGATGTCAATATTGCCATAGTAATTTGTATTTTGACTTCACCATTTGCTTAGCAATTAAGATTGATACACAGTTTAGATCGATCTTAGTTCTTTGTGAAATCGGCCCTTGTTCTCTTAATGTTTTCATAAAACTGCTAAAAACATATCTGTTTGTTTTAAAATGATGTTTATTATTTTTTTTCTTGTTCTATAGTTATCTTTTTCTCTTCTTTCCTCCCCTATGGTGGCAGTCTGTAATGGCGCTTAGACCTATTTGCGAATAAGCATGGTATAAATGATATATGTATACGTATGTATGTATGTAGTCAAATTATCTACTGTTGACAGGCCTACCAATCTCATTTGAGTCTGTAGTTTTAGGTGTTGTATAAATATTATGCTTTTGGATTCTGATTTATCATAGATTGTTTTAAAGTACTCCTTTGCTAACATGATGACAAAACTAAAATCTTAACAGCACTTATATATATGTGTGTTTTAGTTTCTCTCTAAAGTGTGTTCTTTTGTGGACACTTAAAGTTAGGGTCATAGATTGTTAAACACTCCAAAAATTAACGACCATAAAAACTTGGTAAGAAGCACTGCAGCTGTTGATAGTATAAACTATTTTGAGGAAGGATTCCCCTTTGAACTTAAATGGTTTGGATAATTTTTCACCCAAAACATTTGAATCTGAGAAACAATTCATGCATGAATCGTTTCTAAGATTTCTCAGGGTTGACTGAATACTCAAATTTCCGTGGTGGCCGTTTGCGAATGCTGTGGCCAGAGATGCGGTTGGTACCTGCTGTCACCTCGCGAAACATGGATGGATTCAACTTTGTTTATGAAAAGACAGTGACAGTTCTTTTGCCGTTTCTCAACAAGTAGACACTGCACTCAGCTGAAACTTTCACAGGTGATTTTTATTGTATCTTTCTTGATAATTTTGCCTGTAAATCAGCATTACATTGACAAAAACCAATCTATGACCCTACCTTTAAGAAAATAGCTTGCCACATGACAACATTAAACATCTCCATTCAATCCATTATGCAGGTATTCTCCGCCTCATGTGAAGAGAAGACAAAAGATACAGGACATGGCTTATAAGTATCTCAGTTGCCTCTCAGTGCCGGAGTTCTACACTGCGCTGTTTGCTGACAGTAACAGATGATTTAACCAACACGAGAGATGTTTAATATCTAAACAAAAATGTACTTAATAATAAACTCAAACTGTGCTGTCTTTGTAGGTTGGTGTTAAGCTAAGTAAGTGGGTTGGATGTTTGGTTGGATATAGGCTTAGGGGTTGGGTTAGCAGTTGAAATTAATGACTTTGGCGTTTCCAAAAGACGTAGACAAAGTACTGAGGTTTTCAAAATTTTCAAGCTTTATTCTTCATAACAAAAAGCACCAATTTTCAACTGGCAACAGGCGGAATGTTGATCTGTGAATAACAAGGTACTTATTAGGAAAAAAAGTAAGATGCACAAACTCTGAATGAAATTGCAAGCTACAATTTCTTGCCCACGGTCTGCTACATGTAGTACTGAAGGACTTGTGATATTGTTTCTTTAGGAGTCACTTTCTGTTTTGTAGTTGTACTCGACATACTTTTCACCACTTTCTGTGTCACTTTATTGAGCTTGTCCAATTGAAGGTAGTCGCATCTCTAAGATACCCTTCTTTAATGTAAGAGTCGGCATGTCACTGTCTGAAAATCGGCACTCGTTGTATGGCTGAACCTAACTGACAACGCAAGAACGTCAAGAGAGTTTTAACTTTTGAAACTCCTTAGGTATGTCTTGCATCTTTTCTACCACTTTCATCAGTGGAATAGAGGCGTGGAGCAAGCTTCAAACATGGTTTTCTTCATGGTCCCCCTGATGGGCTTAGACATATCTATAAGATTCTTGCTGCGTCTCTCGCAACTGTAAAATGTTTCCAAACTCCTTTTATTGCAATTCAACAGGAGAGTTACATCAATGGGCCGGGCTTTGTCTGTGGATCGACTCCTTCTGGTTTGATACATCGCTGGAATAAAATATCAGCAACCTCATACAGCTCCTTGAAGAACTGTATCCATTCTCTTCTCATGTTATCAGGCATTGGGTCGTCCCAACCAAGCTTAATGCCCCACATCTTTCTAAGTAGTATCTACGCCTTGATTGTGAATGGTGCAACGAGGCCTAGTGGGTCATAAATTCCGTTGACTTGGCTCAAACACATTCTCTTTGTAAGTATGAATGGGATCTCTGATGGGATTTGATCGCCTCTCAGTTCAGGACCTTGTCTCATTTTCTTCTTCTTTAGGGTGAAGTTGATCCTAGTGATGAAGTGGAACACATCTCTCTTTGGATCCCATGAAATGCCAAGCACCTTCTCGCTGATTTCCTTGCCGGGCCATTCTTCATCATCTGGATCCAATCCTTCTCCAGAGAACACCCATTTCTTAAGTTAGAAGTTTCCTGGCTTGATCAATTGATCAATCTCTCAAGCATGGATTCGGGCCTTGTCTAGTGTTTGCACAGACTCGAGGATGTCGTCAACATAAACATTCTGCTGGATTGTGCTTGCAGCTTCGGGAAATTGATCTTTGCCAAGCTCAGCAGTTTTCTTCAGTGCCATGGTGGCAATAGTGGCCGATGGCCGGTCAGTTTCATGCAGTAAGTCTTCGGATCCTCGTTGGTCCGCATTCCTCTCCAGAGAAATCTGTGGCAATGTTGGTCCTTTACTGTAGTAAAGACGCTGTGATACATCTTTCTAAAGCTACCTCGTCCTCTCGAAATCGAAGAAATACTCCCAGGTGGGAATTCATCATGTCTGGACCTTTAGCCCAATAATCGTTGAGGATATGTCCTTTGTAGTTAGCACTACTGTTGATTACAATGCTGACAGGGGCGCTCTTACCAGTGGCGTCACCAGAGGGGGGGCTGGGGGGGCCTGCGCCCCCCCGCTCAGAACCCTTGCCCCCCCCTCTTGCCCCCCCATATGAAATCACAGAAAAGTGTATTCTTATAATATATAAATCGTTTAATAAGGACTAAAAACTTTTATTCATTGTGGACTATAACGCAGTCATGCCGACAAATGCATGGAAACGTGCGCGCGATCGTATTGGCGGTAAATGTATGTTGTGGTTTTGCGGTTACAGAGAGTGCAGGAAGTCACAAAGTTCAGTTTAATACGTGGTGGTCTGGGCCCTATTTCATGGCACTGCTTACCAAATAATTCTGCGCTGACGCGCATTGTAACGTGTGTATTTCTATGGGACGCAGCTGGGCGTAAGCGCAGAATTCCACGGTAAGCAAAGCCATGAAATTGGGCCCTGAACGCAGACCAATAGCTCCGTAAACACATTGTACACAGATGTACAACAGGGAGATTTAAACAGCAAAATCGCCAGCGAAAAAAGTAGCTTAGACCATTTTCTTCTCACTAAAGCGCCCGTCTTTGCCTCGTGCTCCAACACCTAAGAGGCAGAGACGGGAAAATACAGAATATTCTATTCTGATGGGGTACCATCAGAGTATTGCATGGATTCTGCATCCGAGAATTCCGCCGAGGAGAATTTCGAAGAAGATGTATCTGTTAGTAATACTGGGAGCGCTAGTAGCACAAGTGCCCTGACAAGCACACAAATGTGATTATTATAATTACACCCACAATTTCAATCCTGTATTTTGATTTTGATTTTTTTAATGGCTTACACTTGTCACAATTATTATGTTTTGGGTATTTACACCGAAATAAAGCATACAAACAATAATTTAATTAGTACTCACAGAGCCTAATTTGAGAATACCGTGTACAACTCTAAATTGATACTTGGTAATCACTGTTGGTAATTTAATCCTTGTATACAGTCGAAAAGTTTTATCTTATAAAAATGACAAGTTCTCTAAGATTGGTTGTTTTTGCAATCTCCTGTTACCTGCAAACTATGTAGACTGTTTTAGAAATGCATTGGTGTGTATCAGCTGGTGTGTATCAAACATCAGTTAACATATTTAATGATAATCTTGCACTTCTTTGGCCCCCCAAATTTAATCTTTGCCCCCACTTGCCCCCCCCCCCCCAAATGAAAATGTCTAGTTACGCCACTGGCTCTTACTGTCTGGCTTCAGAACTTCATGATGGGCTATATAATGTATCGTTCCTATTTCTTCCTTGGGAATTTCCCGGGTGACTCCTCGATCTATCATGTCTTTCATTTGTGTAGATCTGGTAGATTAGCGAGATCCTTGATGCAGGGGTAGGCTGCTTCCCAATGAGATCCACGAAAGATGAGGTTCTGGTCAGTTAGTGCGAGTTCTCATCTTCCTTCAAAGTGTAGTCTTTGGACCCGATGGGGAATTTACCACATCTACAGTTCCCACATCTTGGGGAACACTCCACTCCCATACTCTCCAATTTCATGAATTGGTCTAGGCTGCAAGTAGACACATGGTGGATCATTGCTGTAGTGGCAAGGATTCGTCTGGTCCTCTCCTTAATGGCTGGATGTGTACCTCCCAAACATCTACCTAATCTATTCTCCAGGACAAGTAGGTGATCTACAGCCTGTAGTCTTATTGGGTGGTACCCTGCATATTCAAATCCGATGAGGAGGTCCACCTGGCCCCTTGGGTGCTCAATCTGCTCCCGGCTAACACCCATGAAGAGTCCCACAACACTCTGCGTGTTGATGTTTTCTATGTCAGCGGTGATGCGGTCAATCCCATAGGCTAAGATGTGAACTATGTAGCCCTGTCTGTCAGTAAGAGGTACAGAGTAGGGGAAACTGTCGATCTCTTCTGCCAGTCCACCCTGGGGGTGCCTCTCAAACCTGCTGCTTTAGCTGCCATGTTCGTGACGAGGGAAGATGTAGCGCAACCATCCCATAGCACGTTCATGTGGGTTGGGCCAACCTTGATCTTCATCAGTTGAAGGAGGCCAGCTTCGTTTGATCTCGATGATGCCACAGTGTGATTGTTAACTGTGGAGGTTGGGGTCTGTTCGGCTCCTTGCTGGTTATAATTCAGTGTTGGATGATGCATGCGAGTACAATCGATGACGTCACACCTCTTCTTTTTTCTGCGATCTGCGACCCCAATTGAGACAGTAGTAACAAGCCCCTTTTTCCTTTACGACTTGGGCTCTTTCTTGTACTGATTTCCACATGAATACGTGGCACCCAGGTGTGGTGTGTTTACCATCATCTTGAATACATCTCGCCTTGTGGTTTCACTTCTTTCCCTTATGTCTGTCGTGTTTACAGTTGCTCTTGGGGAATTGCTATGAGTATTCAGACTTCTTATTTCGGAAAACTCATACTTGACGCTTTTCCTTTATTAGAAATTGAAGGAGAGCTGGAAATCTGTCAGAGCGATCGACTTCAGATTTGTCATCATAAAGGGATCTCGACCACTCTCTCCTCACCATGGCCAATATCATTCGCTCTATGTCACTAACTACTCTAGTGTTCGATATCTCTCGCTCCATTCCAGCCTTCGTGAGATCGTTGTAGCCCCATTTCAATAATGTTGACTAATTTAACGAACCGCTTGCCTTCTCCATCTTTTACTGGTGTAATCTTCTCAAAATCTCGCATGATTGAGTCCGCCGTCTTGATGGGATCCCCATACTGCTCATCTAGTCTCTTCCAAATTTCACTGACATCATCATCTATGGCACCAATCACTTGCAGCATTTTTTCACCAAATGATCTTCGCAGAACAAAAGCAGACTGATCTACTGTCGTTTCAGGCTGGATGAATATTTTGAAGTCAGAACGAAATCTTTGATAATTTCTGATGTCACCGTCAAAGACTGGTAAGGCGCATCTTGTCAATGTGAAAACCATTCTTAGATTTCTTCTCATTATGAGCTGGGGATGAAGAAGCTGCTTGACCATCTAGGAATTTAGCGACTGCTTCGCTTACTTCGTTGTATGACTCACGGACTGGTAGGAGCCATGTATTTTCTCTTTCAAACTCGTCCGCTGGTAACATCATGACGTACTCCATGTGAGCTGCTTTCGTGTCTTTCATTAGTTGTTTCAAATCTCTCTTACTAGTCTTCATTGCATCAAGTGTCTCGCTCTCGATGAACATCGTAATTCCCTTGCAAAGTTGTCGTAGATCTGCCTTGTGAACATCTCTTAGAATTCTTGCTTTGTGTAGTGATGTTTGCTTTGCCTCGTTCTCAAGTTGTTTTTGGAGGCATCTGTCTCATCTTTGTGGGCGTGGATCTTGTAATTCATCAGCAACTCTCTGATTTTATCGTATTTCTGTTCTATGGTAGAAATCCACTCTTCATCTTCAATGTCTTCACCGTCAGAATGCAGGATGAACTCTTCATGCTTGGCGTAAACAGTGTCACATGCAGACTTCAAATCAGGTGCCAGCATGTTGACATACTCTATGGGCTTGCTCTGCGTGATTGCGTTGTCAATGGAACGACACATTCCAGTGAATCTTCCCTTCGCAAGGCCTTTCATCTTCTTCATCTCAGTATGTGCCATATCGAAAGATGCAGAGTTATGTGGATTCTTTTCTTCTAGTGAAAAATGAAATGATCTCACCTGTTTGATCTTGCTTCATCAAAGCATCGGGGGGGGGGGGGTGAAGCTACTGTCTTGCTGCACCCAGTGGCAAGTATTTCGAATACAAGATTCTGGCCGCGTCTCTCGAAACTGTAGAACGTTTCCAAACTCCTTTGATTTAACTCTCCCGTAGAATTGCAATAAATTTTAAATCTTCGGACAAAAGTACATATATACATTTTTAAAATTGTCCGGGTCAAGACAAAAGTTTAAAAAACTGTCATCATAGATGTGTCAGACCCAATAAAATCCACTACTACAAAGTTATATACAAAAAACCTAAAAACAAAATGTGAAGCAAACGTGACTCACTTAAGGAGACAAATAGGCCCACAAGCAAAGCAAAACAAGAAAACTTGATTAAAAGGAGATTAAAAACATTAAGAGCAAAAATCAAAGAGAGTTAAAATGCTCTCTCAGTTTGGATCTAAAAATATGGAAAGGTTCAGTGATGAGACTGTTCCTTGTTTCAGGAGCAAGATTAGAAAACATTTTT